>QGOD01000540.1:7150-30226 GCA_003313065.1 Sarcodon sp. MG97 | reverse complement strand
ACCATTTTTTGTCCAGCGATATCAACCCTACCTGTGATAATAGTGTATGAGACAAATCAGCCGCTATTCTCTCGAACAACACGGTTTATACCCTTGGCGGAAGGTCGTGCAGCACATGGATCCTATTCTAGCTTGTGACAAACATTGGGCATTCACATAAAGAAGGTATATCTCACGCAATGAAACTCATCATCAAGCGTCATACTGTTTCTCGGCTGCCGTATTTCGCAGCTGCCAAATAGAGCTGCATGGACCTATGCCGAAATCCTTCGACGAGATAATTCAAAGTTCTGAGGCTAGCAATACTCACGTTCTCTAGTTATTCATTCCCGATCATTTCGGAGTCTCGGTAGCACCACTTGTCTCCAAGTCCTTGCACATGCAAGTTCATTACATGCATATCTAGATGGAGTTAAACACATGTATGCACCTGTAATTGCAACAGGGTTGGCTGTCTGGTTCCACACTGGCAATTCCGGACCTACCCCGTTTCGTCAAATAAAACACGGTTCATTCGTGAGGCCTCCATTCGGTCTTGCCTCACTTAAACGGTGTTATATCCACAGGCCGTTTCCCAAGTTAGCACAACAATACTTTTATCTTGCCATTTCTCCATCCTCCCTCATCGGCGTGCTTTTTACTATGTAGGTTTTTTGTCTCATCTGAAGAACGTGGCATTTCTTTTGTACGAGACAGCTTATAACCTGTCTGTCATTCAGTCATTACCAATCGAAGCTCTGTTACATCCAATGCGAAATATAAGCCAAGTCTACGTTATATGGGCTACCCGCCCACATCAAATCCAAAGTTCGGAGGTCACGCTAATAAATGACAAGAGTAATGAGGGTGAGAAGAAGCTTCAGCAATCGGAAGGTGTAGTGCTTTTAGGAGTGAAATGCCTGCAATAAATCTCTAGTCGAAGCGTTGTTCATTGCTTATCGACTTTACCCTGTACTTGTCCATAGGGTTATCGTTCTGACCGCGAATCCACATCGAACGCGGAGGATCCACGGTCACCTTGGATTCCTTCAAGTTCTACATCTCTGGCGAGACCACGCCGTTTCGCTTCTAATTTCAAGTCTGCGAGAGTTAATTTTGGCATCACTTTCGCAATTTTGACAGACGGAATATTCCCCAAGTAAGATTTGGCAAATATGATATCGACCTCTTTCAGTGAACGATCTTTCGTCTCCGGATAGTAAGCACAAATAAATGGAATGAATGTCAGATTGATTAACCCGAAGAACAAGAAGGTTCCAAAACCTGCGACCATAGATTAATAAAACCACAAGATAGCAGACAAACAAATGCCTTCGCACCGCCCCATCTGTGCAGCATCAGAGGTGTCCACATGACGACTGCAACTGCATGTAACATCCATATCAGTACATTACTCAACGCTCCAAACGGTCGGGTACGAACAGCTGAACAGCCGGTTATTAATTGTGCAAGTTGCATTCACGTTATGTCTGATGGCAGCGGGAATGATTTCTGACGGGAGAATTAACGGCAGCCCGAGCCAAGTACTGTACGAGGACGTGAACCAACATCCTGACTCAAAGTTGCAGCGATCTTACCATCCGAACGCAAAAAGAAAAAGCCACAAGCAAGCTACAGCACCATATATTGTTTTGTTCTTGATGTCGTGGTACACACCGTATGGCACTAGAAGTACCATAGCAAAAAGCATGCATCCTGTTGCATGGAGTGTTGTGAGCGATGTCGATGGAAAAACTACCCACAACATACCGGCCTGACTAACAGTACCCCTGGTTCGAGAAGCAGTATCATCAGGATAAGCATGATTGTGATCGTTACAAACTGCCCTACCATAGAAGAATCTTTCGTCGTCCGACTCGCTCAATCAGCTGATAAAATAAGAAAGAAGAGAGCGCATATATGGTTACATTTACGGCTCCTAAGACCAGTGAAAGATGCTGTTCCAGGCCAATATACCGATGAAATATGACAGGACTAGAGATATAATTAGATCAGAGTCGTATGATTCCTCTATCCATGACATACGCGAAATATATAACCGCAGAGCATCCACCAAGTTGTTGAAACAGTTGAATTGACACGGAAATAGCCGTACGTCGGAAATTTTGTTGGGGGCCACCTGTGAAGAGATCCATGAGCCGTAGGTTTCCTTCCACCTTTGTTTCAATATTGCGCCTGTCGTGTCGAGTGTACACTGAACTGGTCGGTTCCGAGTCATTCCCAAGTGCTGCCAATCCTCGTCCGTCCCCGGCTTCTTCTCCGATTGGCAGAAGATCTCCAGGTGATTCAGGGAGACGTAGAACTCCCGCCACCAGGGCAATTGCAAAGATTATTTGGAGACCTATGGGAAAGCGCCAAGACAGAGAAGAATCTACGAAAGAAAGACCAAAGTCCTGAAAGCTGTTAGACAAAAAAAAAACAGAACAAAGATGGCAATGTCGTACAATCCAATAGGCGATCATAGTCCCTATAGCAATCATGCTGGCTTGGATACATATCTGATGGCTACGATGGTGTATCTTTGAACAGTCTGCCTGCCAGTTAGGAACAGCAGCGGCGTTGAGGCCATTTCCAAATCCGGTGATGAGTCTACCAAGCACAAATTGATAACCAGCCAGAGAACTGCGCGGAGGAGGAACCCTATCAAAAGTGAAGTGACTCTCTGGGTAAAGACCACTGACTCTCTCGTGCAAGTGATCTGTATTATAGTCCCAACGATAACAAGAGCCGCACCTGTGGCCATTCAGTATGTCACCACGTGTGTGAGAAAATAAATGTCACCTATAAGAATGGAGCGCCTGCTCCCCAGGCGGACCCTGGAAAGAAGAGCAAATATTGCACCAGAAAAACAACCGAGTTCATACACCGCAGTGTAGAAAGCCTGCATCGTAGAAGCCCGCGAACTGCCCACGTTGTCTGGGTTCAGGTCAGGAAAGATGAGGAAGAATTGCGGAGAGTATATAATTCCCGACATCTGTCGCAAGCTTCAGCTGGATACGTGGTAGCAAGGTGGATGTTGTACTAACGACGCCTTGGTTATACCCCAATAGTAAGAAAGCTGTATCTTTGGATGAGCCCAAACAACATGACGAGTAAGAGAGATGAGCAGGAAGATTCACCAGCCGTCGCGGTGCACACGATGACAAGATCATCCCCCAAATGGTTGAAAAAACGAGGAATGAAACTATTCAAGGTTGCGAACGTCGAGTCACTGACTACAGAAGCTCCGTCGCATGAACGAGACATGAAGAGTCTGCTAAGTAAGTGAGCACCTGTGATGGAGTTGCGGAAACGGTCTGAGTAGAAACAAGTGACTGTCTCTTATATGAAGGTCCGTTATCACAGGCTTTTCGCAAACGGAATCCTTGCGAGTTAGTAGCCGAATTATCCTATGACCTTGGTGAATCAAGGGCCATGAATTGTCGGGAGGGACATATCAGCTCGAAACGGTTGAGAGTTGAAACTCTGTAATTAGATAAAGCCGAGGTAGATGATGTTCAGAATGATAGCTGAGGGGTGGCACCATTGATCGGAAGAATTACTATATTTGGCAACAGCTTATGTTACTAATGTGTGACAAAAACACTGCGTCTCTGTGGGACGGCCGTTTGTCCGTTGAGGGGTGGATATTGATCGGAAGCCTGCAAATTTTCTTGTACTTCCTCTTCCTCGCTCTCGGCATTCATATCGACGCTGTTCTCCATTGACGACCATCATGGAGATCCCATGATTAGTCCCAGACACAGCGACAGTTCACGGTGCCACAGTGGCCCACCCAGATAAGTTAAGCCACCTTCCATATTCGGCATTGTAAGTACACTTTCCCAACCCCTTTACCAATAATGGTTTTTCCGCTGGTGATGACGACAACGACGACGAAGAAATCAACATACAATCCACGACCTGGAGCAAACTTTCCGAGTCATGCGACTAGACCCAAGTCGTCCTCGATTCTACCGTTCAACTCTGTGGTTATTCCCAGTTGGTTTCGAGAGGGAGGACTCAAGTCGACAGTGCAAGGCACAAATCTCATTTGAAAATCTCAAAAATCGCACAAACCCTCGGCACCTCTGGATGTTTTATAACGAAGAAATGATGGCTTCTTCAAGTTGAAGGCAGGATGTCATAGAACAAGCTCCGTAGCAACACTAGCAACCACCAGCAGGGGTGAGGAGAGTCTCGGTCACATTGATGCTGTTAGAAACTCCAAAACGCGCGGACAATGCGTCCAGACTTCTGTTTGCGAATACCTCGTCCAGGAGGTGGCCGTCGCCGCACCCTTCCAGTTCATTTTTGCGTGATTGGTCGAGAGCCCGTTTGCCTCGCTTGTTACCCAAATCCAGCCTGGGTGCACCTTTCTGTTCCAACATGTGTTCGTTGCACTTAACACGGGTCACGTCTTTCAACGCAAGCAGGTGTTTCTGCCAGGTCCGGGAAGTCTACAGTAATGTTTCAACTATCCAACATCATGAAGCCTATTAGTGACCAAGTGTTGCGTATACTGAGGCATTTGTGAATGCCCTGGCTACCGGGAGTTTTCAGTCCCTCAGTATACTGTACTGCGGCGAGAGAAGTTTTGGTGCGCATGCCGGCATCATCTTAGATCAAACCTTACCTGTTCGTTGTATTGGAAGTCTTGCCTCAATTCCATTCACCAGCTCACTACGCCAAGCCCAGGGGTCACTTCCATAGCTTCGTTATTATTATACTAGCATCCTCGTCGCTTAGTAGCACTAATACAGTATTGACTTCATGCGTTCGTAGTTTGTTACACATTTGCACCAACCATTAATAAGCGCCAATTACAACCTTCGCAATATTTACTGCCAGCAGAGAGATTGAAAGGTTTATGCAACCGTGAGTGATATCACAGCAGACTATTAATACATAATTATAGTCGTTCACTACCAGCAAACTCCTAGGCTAACTAAATCTCTGAGAATCACGTTCCTATCAGTACCGATCTGACGAGTGATATCGTTTTGGCGGGTGATAGGAAGATCCTCAAATGCCCGCAATACATTTCCATCCAGTATCCCCTTGCTCAGAGGTTTTGATACGTAGTCGTTGCGTACAATGCTAAAAGGTCGTCATTGATGATCATACAGTCGTTAATTTGCGATAGAAACTAACCGTAAAGCCTTCGGATTTAATCCAGCAACATGTTGCACATTCCGAGTCAATTGACCCTGCAAAAGCTGCAGTCTCTTCCCAACAGCTTCGCTAACCGGGGTCAGAGTGCGCAAGGCACCATCCGTGGTACCTAAGCAATCTTAAATATACGGTCGCAATTTCGAATAAGAGATTCATACCGCATATTAATTTTGCCTGAGGTATATCCATATCGGTTTCCTTCACCCGGCGAGCAACAGTTAACGAGGTCCGATACTCTACTTGACCGTGAAACTCTGAATGGCATAATAGTTGTTGTCCGTTTTTTGACTCGGGATCTATACCTGGATGAATGTCGTCATATCAATCCAGACAAGATAACATCAGCGCACCGTGGGGATCGTAATCAAACATTCGTATTACGCCTTCTTCATCACAGGCAACAATCGATAAACATTCATCCGCAAAAAAGAAGTCCGCACAAGTAAGGCAACGAGCTTGCGTGTCTTTCCCAAGGATGACGAGCTTGTACGGGTCTTCCTGAAAGGGCATCAGCTATCGCACGAAATATAAACCAACGAAATCCGACCTGGAATGCAACAAACCAAACGCTTTTGACCACATCACCGATTACTAATAAGTTTTTGACTGTTCTCAAAGATGACACGTATACGCCTATGTCCAAAAATGCGACACCGACGAGACGCTCATCCTGATCAAAGGCACGGACAAAGAGCTAGACCAAAAAAGACGTCAGGAGTTTTGACTGTAATGACTAAATTTGCGAACCTTTTGCCCCATAGACGAAACAAGGTAGCCATTTAATCCACAAACAGCAGTAACCGGACCTTTAGCTTCGTCTCGACAGTGGAGGCGCAGCTTATACCACCGCTTTGACGTGGCATTGGAGTCTGGGACAACTTCAACGACTTCGAAGATATATGTCTGGTTCCTGATCAGAATAAAAGCACAGAAGAACTCTATGAATACTTACAGCACCTTTGACAGCTAAATCCTCTCCTCTGTTTATAGTTGTGCCGATGGCAATAAAGTCCTTCGTGCCTGATTCAGTGCTTAATGTTTCTAAGGTCACGCTTTCCAGCGCATTGACAAACTCGTTTGGGGAGAATTCATAACTAGAAAAAATGAGTCGAAGCACGAAATAATCTATATGCTGGCGCACCCGTCCATCGTAATCCAAGAATCAGGACTAATCAATTCTAACGCAGAACATTCGCAGGTGGGAAAAGAAACATTATTCCCTATGAGAAGCATAAAACCCTTCAACCACATTTATCAAACACGAATATACGGACGTACCATCCGGTTCCCACTGCTTGTTCCCATCTTCATCAAAGGACGAAAACTGGGCTTGCAAGGTTGATGCTGCGACAACGAGCGAAGTGGCTGGCTCGTATATTACGTTTGAGTATGGTCTAGATCTAGGAATAGTGCGTGTGGGTAGATGCCCTTCAAGTTGAACATCTGGCATCCATTCAATCAAGCTCGGTCCCTATAAACGTGATCATGAATCTACGGTAGTTGCTGGAAATCAACACGCGTAGACCGACCTCTTCCGAGTACTGGAGAAAATCGCCCTGTGATTCCCACACCGAACATGCAGTGAAGGCATGCACAACAGAGTTACCCGAAGAGTAAATCTTTGTTCCACCTTTGTCAGTAGAGAGAATCCAGCAAGGCCTATCGCCAGTGAGGAAGACTCCGGCATAAGTCACGCCCACGGCAGGGGAAGTGACAAATGGCAGTAGCTGCCGAGAAATCTTTCTTTGTTCTGCGAGGATAGATTTTTCCGTTTCTTCTGTCCGTTGGATGTCGAATGACTGTGAGGCAACTTTGACAAATTTGACCAAGAGCAAAGACGGCCTTGCGGGAGTCAGGGGATCACTCGTTACCAATGCTGGAAGTGTTTCATAGATAGCAAGCTGCCCTGAACGAAGAAAAACCTGGGGGACTAACTTTATTTATGTTCCAAATTTAAAACTGAAGATCAACTTACCAAAAGATGCGGTCGATGCCACGACTCGCCTAGGGTTGCGATTATGATTTGTTCAATGTCCAACTCTTGTGGCTTCCTTTGGGGCTCTTGGGGGGTTGATGGACAGGGGGGGTCATACGAATCAGTCAGGACATTTTGTAACGTTGATAAGAGACTGGTCGAGAAGACCAAGATCAACTTTGGTAATGCCCATATCTGGCTGGCATTGAGAATCACCTATATATGTGTTCAACTATGGTTTAATCACTCACTTCCATCACACCTTGCGGCCTGCAGAGAAGTAGCCATTGACTTTGTGCGCCCGAGGTGATGTTCGCCAAGGTCGACGTCTTTTGAGCTCCATTAGAACTGACCACGATGTTCGCGTTCTGGCGGGTTTGGAAAACACCTGTAACATCGTTGAAGAAGCAACCGGCCAAGTAACGTGAACTCTGAACCCGAATGTCAGGCAAGGTCATTAGGGGAATTAAAACATACTTTTTCGCCCATTGGCGACATATCTTTTCGCCGAATCTTACCACGTTCACTTTCGCCAATGAACATACCAATAGTATCGTCTTCACGAAGAATTAGCACGAAGGGATCGCAGATACTGCAAGATTTTATTCTGGATCGAGGATTGTTATTGCTGTCAGTGTCTTTGATCGCCTGTCGTTCAGCACCATCTATTGAACTGGTGTGAATGTAGTAATGATAGGATATCGCGATAATCGATTACAAACCCGGTTCAAGTACCCGAATCACATTGGACATAACGTGCAAGATTGCAGTGCCTTGGAAAAACGGTCCCGCACCAATCGTGGTCCCAAAGATGCGATTCGTAATTGTAATGTCACCTTTCGCTGAGCGTGCGGCAATCTGAATAATGGTGCAATCAGCAACAAGCATCATAGATCAGGGGTTTGGTTCTTACCCGAGACAAACCAGGTGAGGGGTTTGCGTCCGTACTCACAATGATGGAATCATTCTCGAGACGAAATGGATCAACTGGTTTATCATACGCAACGCCATTCACGTTCACAGATTGTCTGACGGGGAAAGACCACATTCCTCGGCCTCCACCAACTACATGCAACTTTCGCTTCGTCTTGGTTGGAAGATCTTTCTGTGGAATTGGATACTTGATAACTATATATATATATTGCTCTAGATAATTCACGAACCTGGAAAAGGGAGAAACCGCCGAGATGTCCAGACCCAGTAGCGGCTACGAGTTCTGGCACAAGGCGGTCCTGAGGCTAAATTCAGCGGAATATATCCTCACATAAGAAACATAGGCTTACACCGTTTTTCGCCACAGAAAACGACATTGACGATATTGACCCATGGGCAGGAACCGTGTCACAAAGAGAAAGATGAGTGACAAAACGTTTCTTGGCAAGAATCGAACCATCAAGAAGACCATTAGCAACAGGCTCCGGGTCGAGTTTGGATGAACCATAAATATCGTCTGTCCAACAAATGCAACTCGTTTTAAAGACATCTTCTGATAGTTCAGAGATGCATACATACCATCATCATCAACATCCATAAACCCAAGAGTGTCAACGAGAGCTGTCGGCACATCGTTTTCGTCATTGGTAACAACTTCTTCGACCCTGTTCATCTTGATGAGTACAGAGGGGCCAGACGTGCTTCCTATAAAGAAATAACCGTCTGCAGCTTTTTTAACAACGGCAGGTAACGTCGTTCTGGCTAATGGTGGGCCCATGGATAATTTCGACACTATTTTCCCATCAACGACCATTTCTACTGGGAACACCACGCCGTCGCTCAGGATAACAAAAAAATTAGTGTCATCCACAAAGGCCACATGAGCCCCTTCTAGATGCAGGTCTCGCGATGCTTCTGCGGAAAGGGCAGGAACCTGTATGTCACTGACACGTGAAAGCCACCCGTTGACGGGTAAGACGACTCTACGAGACGACTGATCGACATAAATGATGGAATTTGCTGCGAGAACAATCACACCGCCAAGCAACGTTGAGCAGGGGACCAGCGAGAAACAATCATACGGCAGTCCCTCCACCTCATTTATCATAGGATAACTTCGAGTAACAAGATCCATCGTGAAGATGTGGAGTTTGACAGTATCTTTGTATTCTTTGAGACGTCTTTGAAGTGAAGTAAATTCATGACCAAATATCTGAAACGACAGGAACATACCCGGTATGCGTCTGCGGAGCTTGGTGCAGGACTGCCATGGTTGTATTATTAAAGCCAGGCAGAAAAGCAAAGTCTATGACGTGTTGAATGCGTTCATCAACGTCCACTCTAAAATCGAGAATGAAACTTGGTGAATAAGGCACGTCTCTGAATTGAAATTATGAGAATGGGGAGAAGATAGATTGATATAGGTAACCTCGACCTCAATTGACTTTGTTCTTGCTCCATGATGTCTAGTTCTGCCTGTGTCTGATAGAATGGCAAAATTGCAGCACTGTCTTTGGGCAACATTAAAGCCGCACAGCGAGAGAGCGGCTCAACGCGTAGTTCTGCATGAAACAGGGAAGAATCCAACGAAAGCTGGAGAGATGCTCAATTTGAGGATATATAGCTAGAATTAATTGTCCATACCATCTGAGGAGCTCGTTCATAAGTATGGATTGATACCGTCGACAAATCGTGGACCGATTCAGACCATTCTAGTAGGGCAATCTGTTGGTTTATTTTGAGCAATCAATCAGCAATACACGAGAACGTGACAGACACACCTTGGCATCTTTGAATGAAACTAACAGACGATCGAGTTGGTCGAGGGAGGCTATAATTTTGACGCTTTCTATGCCGGTTACAATTCCATGTAGACGATGTTCGCGAATGAGATATAGACGAGTAACGGTAGGAGGACCTAACAAGTTCTTTCGACCCGTAGACTGAGAGTGCGAGACCGTTAGCTTTAGCTGTTCTCAAACGCAATGGTTCCGCGCCTCAAAACAGGTGTAATAGAAAACAACCTCGTATTCGCGTCGAGTAACATGAACAGGTAACCAAATTTACCTTGACTGATCCTATGTTGAGAAAGCCTTCGCCCTGCTCATCCATTTCAACTTCACCCTCTACAGCTTCTGTCCCCCTCCTGACGGTGGCCCGTCTTTCTCGCTCATCGTCGTTCTGTGGTAAAATTGGCGCCGGCTCTTCCCTAACTTCGAAGATGCGCAGAATGTTGGAACGCGCGACAACCACGTTGAAAAGAGCTCTAGAAGCTAGCTCCGTGCGTGTGTTAGGGTTTGGAGGAGAGGGAAGAGACCAAGCCGGAAGAGTCGAAGGTAGTAGCTTGAGGCATGTAGCAAATTCGACACCGCTCGCAGGAATGACTTCCTGATGAATGGCCTGCATCGCGACGTAGAATCAACTGACAACAGACTTGCACTGTACAACTAGTCCAATCAAGCTCGCAGAGGGAATGAAAGTACACAGACTACAGTCAACTGCAGCAATTGTGGCTCAATGCCTCGACCGAAAAAGACTCGACTTGCTATTCGGAAATGAGTCCACGTGTCTCACCGTCTTCAGCCTCATTGGGATTGGGAGGTGGCTGGGTCACTACATACTCTGGCCTTCTACCATCTTTTGCACTCTGTTTGGTGAAATCCTGTTTAGTATCACAGACAACCTACCGACTTGAAGCTGACGCCTCCTGTTGTTCCAATGTGAATTGGTTCTGCTATGCTTACATTAAATTGTCGCCTCACGTCAACCATCTCACATTTGTCCCCGTTCTATGTCTTGTGAAACGTTCTCTGGACGCATGGCTCTACAACTGCTGAAAGTCGCGTGTAAAGCATGACTGCTTCAAGTGGATCACTCTGTGGTTTAAAAGCTGCCTTGGGTTTTTCTTCACCTAAGTCGAGCCCTTACAACAATGTTGTCTTTTGGATACAGCAATCCTCCTCCACAGCGTAATGCGGGCGCAGTTGTAAGCAAGGTAAGTGTATACGTTCTATTGTTTGCTGTTGGCTGAAACACGGGGTCTCAGTACTCTCTCCCGACGGGGCTCTCATTTAATATTTTCAAGGCCCCAATGCTGTCGTCTTTTCCCTACAGTAGCTTCAACGCTGCCCATCATCCTCCGCCTCCTCCCGAATATCCACCAAATGTTCAAAATTCCCGCAGAAAACCTTCCCCACCCACATCCAACAATTTATACCCCCGCACCTATCGTACGAGCATACCTGTCATGTATGAACATAGTGACGGAAATCAACAGCGGGCAATGCGACATTATGGTATTCATGCGAGTACGACAAAGAATGTCTTGATCTATGAGACCTCGGCATTGTCTAACTCCAATTCAGGGTCTGTAACTCAGAGCGCAAGGTCTTCATCGACGGCATCTGAGCCTTTCACTGTTACTGGCTCCCTTGTCTCGTCGGTAGATGACGTTTCTTCCACAATGGCGTCTAGCAGCACAGAAACCTTGCAGAACACTTTGATTATACCTGCGGACTTCAGGGACGTTCAGGAACCAAGTGCACTTTATACGTCACCTCTTCGGGTCCCAGATGACCGCACTCCTCCACACGACCATCATTTCTCACAACTTAGCCAACCAAAACATCAAGCTAACTCCTCGAAACTTTCTGCTCAGTTGGACATCAATAATTCTATATCTAATGGCCAGGTTGCCAGCCGAGTTCCAGATTTGGAATCTGCTGAGCGTGCGACGTCACGTATCGATCGGAGAGATCCAACACATCGGCCCCCTCCCTCGGATGCTATCCATATATCCAGTGGCCAGGTTGCCAACAGGGTTTCTCTACCGGATTCAGAACCAGCAGGGCATGCAGACCTTCGAATTGATCGCAAGGATTCGACACACAGGCGTCCCACCTTGGATGCCTCCCTCAGAGTCGCTGTGCAAGACTGTTCGTCTTCCGACTCTTCATCGACCATTATAGAGGATGCCGTATTATCCGAATCGCCTCCTCCTAGACCCCTTCCCCCTATACCAGAAAACTCGCAAGATCGTCACGGCCAGCCGGACATCCGTAAACATCGCAGCGACAGAGAAGTTGGTGGAAGCAATGATCACAGGGAGAGTAAAAGGGATGCCAGCGGTTATCCCTCTATTTCATCTGAGTCACGTCCGATAGCTCGTGCAGTATCAACTAATAGCATACCGTTATCGCTCAAACATGAGTTTCCTCGTCCTTCCGTCCGCTGGAAAGAGGAACTTGTTTGCCCATCCCCCCTTCCTCGGCGAAAAGGATGGTTTAATCGAAGAGGGTGAATTTTCCGGCTTCTATTGCCCACCCTTAACTGAAGCTAGTTTATTCAGTGATCAACTGTGGACAAATGATAAGTTGTATAAACCGGCGGAGGCAGGGGCTGAATTTCCTGACGATCTAGCTGATTATCCAGATCCCGGTTCTGGTTGGATGAATGAAATGGGTGTGCGCATCGATATGGACCACCATCTTATCCCGCCACGTTCTGCATTGAAGCAGCATCCTTCTCGTAGAGCGACTGCATAAATACGAACGATTGGTTGCCCTAATTTATTCTTTCATCCGTCTGGTAGTTGTACTCACATACCCTATTTATAAAGCATCAGATCTATGTACGATTTCACTGGTTTGTCATACAGAATTTGAAGATATTATGATACTTCACCGACACACGATTAGATCTTGTTGGGCGAGAGACATAAGTTTTCCTACGATAAAGGTTTCGCTTGTCTTGGAATGACCAACGCCCTGAACAGTGTAGGCTACTTTCCCTCACATGGACCGTCCCCTTGCGCTCCGACTTCAGGGTCGTTGTCAGTTTCAGAAAAGCCTGACACCTCCTAGTTCGGACTAGGTACCTCCTGTAATTTATCTGTTGGTCCATTTAAATAAGGCGAAAAGAATAGTACCAGCATATCCATTTCCAGATGAAACTTCTAATGATATCAAGTTGTATTATAATATATGAGCCAATCGTTAGGATAAACAAAACGAGTCCCGGAGAGCGGGTACGATTGACGCAGGCCACTACGAGTTGTTTCATAAACTCGAATTGGCTGATATCATGTTGAGATTCAGCCATAAAACGGTGGATACATTGATCTGTTCCCCTACAATTTTATTACATAAATTACAGGAGGTAGCGATGCATATATGTTCTGGCAATGGTGGGCCTGGAGGTCAGCCCATTCGGACCTGTCTTGCCCTAGGTTGGAGAGGCAGTAGTCTTTCTCGCTCTCGCTCATTGAGGAGCATTGCTTCGTCATCCCAAAGCCGGCAGGGGGGATGGCTGCTGCAACAAGCTTGTTTGACGCCCCACGCAGCTACATGAAGTGATGAGCATGTTAACTGCGAACAGAGACAACAGAGGAAGCACTCACATCCGCATCTGAAACAGAATTCGAAGCGACATCTGCAAACGATGTGGTAACAACCTTCGGACAGTTCAACCAACATCTTTTTGTTCTTGTTAGTCGAATTTGTGTAAAGGATGGAAACTATATACCGAACATGAAGGACATCTTCTCCATTTCTGGGCCTAAATAAAATTAAAAACATCAGCGTATAGAGCGAAGATCAACCTACTTTAGCTAAATTCAGGGCTTGTATATCTTCAGGAGTACGGTCATCGATGGGCAGTAACTCATGAGGAAAGTTGAATAGTGATCCATGGTCATATGATTGATGATGTACCTGATATTCTTTGCATGACATATCTACAATAAAGAAATACCACAGCTCAATTATCACATCAACGAACCACACAAGAAAGGACGAACCGACATGCCAAATCGAGCAGCATTGTACGCATATGAGTGTCTGACATGAAGGACAAATAGCTTGTACGGTGTCCTTGTCTTCAGGAACGAGTAAGAGCGCTGAGCAACGGCTGTTGGGACAATAATACTTGGGAAGACTGTCGAGGACTCTCCGATAATACTTTGTAACGACGTTAATTGACATGAACCGTATCCAAGTAGATGAGCCCACCCAATGGTCAAGTGCCTCCTTTCCCAACACGCGTTCAGCAACATTGTCATCTAACCCGTCATAGCAATCATCCGCCGAACATTCCGGGCAAGGAATTGGAAAAACCACTGTGCTGTGGCTGTTGCCGCCATCTCCATCTGGGTCCAGCCTGCTCTGGATATAGCCAGAAAGGCATCCAATACAATATGCATGACCGTTAGGGCATGGAAGACGCATGCCAAACGCAATACGGCTAGATGTGTTCGCAGTTGAAGTGGCTACTATTGGGGAGGCAGTAACCTGGAATGGTTCCCAGCACATTTTGCAAATCAGATAGGGAGCGTCTGATGCGACATGAGATGTGATCTTTAGAACCAAGAAAAAGTTTACTGTGCAGATTCTCGACAGAAGCATCCAGAATCGAATCTTCAGATATCATGCTTTGTTTCTTCTTTCCTGAGATGGTGTAACGCTCAGAAAATGAAGTGAAAGCCATTGATCTTACCGAGTGTTGAAGGTTCATCGTCTGATCTGTGAAGCGGGTCCAGGTCATGCCCTTTGCTTTTATCGTTCCGATCGCCCGCCTTTCAAAGAAGTAGATCAGCCAAAATGTGCGTAAAATAATGAGCAAAACGCAAAACGCACAAGCAGGATGTCGATAACTTCCCCTCCAAGCGCCCTAAAGCAGAGACGTGAAGACTCAATTCTTGGACGGACAAAGAAGAATACGTACCCTTCAGCGTCCTTCGTGTGAAATATTTCCCCAGAATCAATCATGTTTTGCCGCTTTTTTGCAAATTCACCATCTATTGGAATTTTCTGACCGGCTGCGATATTAACAATGTCCGTATCGCTAGTTTGCTGCAAAAGTCGAGCATAAGCGGCGTCACTAGCAATACGGACATCATTTGCAACGAGCCGAAGAGCCAGTTCCATATCGTTGTCAGTTTCTATTTTGGCTGGGTTGTCGGAAGGACTGAAAAACTCTGCAAGTTGAAGTTCCTCAGCTGCCTTTGCAAAGCAAAATTCGCGAAATTCAGCATGTAGGAGCTCTGCCACGAGAAGATCAGTGGAGATGTCGACCCCTTTTGTGACATCAAGGTTCTGGTCGATCATGTGCCGAAAGACAGGGAAACAAAGAAGCAACTGTGAGTCTAGTGCTTGGGGGCGAAGTAGTTTGAGGTTAAGATTGGGACCTGGAAAGGGGTTCGAGGATTGCCGGGCAATGACGACTGAATGGCTGCTGGGACCTGAGGGGCGCCATTCATTTCCCCGCCGCAAACAACAGTCTAGGCTCTGAATGAAACGGAGGAACACTCATCAGAATTGCAGACGAGGCTCAATCGGTCATGGCCACGCAATAGCGTCGAGACGAATCAAATTACACTTTGAGCAGATCTACGGCGTAGAAAGCGAATAAGTGGTCGATCATCAAGAATCAAATGATGTGGTGTTCCTTCAGATTTCCTAAATATCTATCCAGGCACGAGAGGACTCGCGACTCTCCCCTTTCCAGCACCTTGTTAGTACAAGCGTCAAGAAGGCGTCATTAATTAAGTGAGTCCACGTCGTGAATGATTTTACTGCGATAAGAAGCCTTGATTGCAGGGTCGTCCGAGATACGGTATAAAGAATAGTATGCATCACGAAAACACCAGCAACACAGCAGCTATGTTGGACTGGGTGCTGAATGCAGTCAACATCTTTCCGACGCGTCAAATACAACCCAAACTTGTGCCAGTCTCGGTCAACTATTTTCCACACCGGTAAGAGCGATCTGCGAGACTAGAAATGCCACTAACTAGATGACACAGGCAATGCAACTATGCTTGCGAATTCTGTTTCCACACCACGAAGAATCTAGATATCCTCCCCCTACGAGAAGCCAAGAAAGGTCTTCGCATGTGTGCAGAGGCCGGTATGAAGAAACTGAACATCAGTGGCGGCGAGCCTTTTCTCAAGCCAAATTTCATCGGAGAGATTTTTAAGTTCTGCAAAGAAGAATTGAAAATCGAAAGTTGTTCGGTGGTTAACAACGGATCAAAGGTCACGGAGGGCTGGTTGGATGAATACGGCAAGTATTTGGATGTAATGGCAATTTCTTGCGATAGCTTCGACCAAGAGGTTAACATCAAATTGGGCCGAAGTGGAAAGGGGGGTGGGAATCATATAGGAAGAGTATTTCAGGTGGCCGAGTGGTGTCGTGTCCGTGGAATAAAAGTGAAAATCAACTCTGTGATAACCATGTGAGATTATTGTTTAAATAAACCGATACGGAAGACACTGATCTGTTGTAGGTTGAACTGGGAAGAAGACATGAATTCGAGCATCGCAGAAATTGCACCATTCCGATGGAAGGTGTTCCAAGTGCTCTTGCTAGACACAGAGAATACAGGATCAGAGACAGGATCCATTCGCGATGCCCGCCACTTAGTCATCACCGACGACCAGTTCCAAAAGTTTTTAGAGAGACACAAGGAGCAAGCATCTCTTGTGCCTGAAGACAACGATGCAATGAGGGATTCATATCTGAGCCTCGACGAAAAGATGAGGTAAGAAATTGAGCCGGATACTCATGAGGGCATTTCAATGGATGTTGACTATTGTATGCTTCGCAGATTCTTAGACTGCAGCCAGGGCGGAAAGAAGCCTGGACGGTCGATTCTCGACGTCGGTGTTGAAGAGGGGCTGAAAGATGCTGGATTTAACGAACAGGCATTTCTGGGGCGGGGAGGGATATTTGAGTGGAAACGTGAACTCAAGGAAGAAACGCTGGAATGGTGATAAAATTTGGTGATGCTACTAGTATGTAAAAATATGTACTACTACTGCGTCCGCGTTTCCTTCGGAGGTAATAAGAGATGAACCCCGGTTCACATGACCCCCTTTGTCAGAGGAACGAGTCAGAAACCAAAACTCCTTTTATTTACTTTCTTCAAAAATCTGACTCGATTCCCAATCTTTAATCTACTTCCAGACTGACCCCGCTCTTTACATGACGGTCCGCTCTTCCATGGCGGACGGCAGAGTGAGCCGGGTTGCTGCAAGACTACGAAATCTTCCGTCTATATCCCTTCCAACAGACTACCCACGACAGTCCTCTGGAAATCGATTGGTAGAAGCCGTTGTTACTGAAGAGTTGTCCGAAAAAACGTCTCTAGGACTATTGAAATTGGCGTTGTTCAATGATGATCAGGACGATCAAGATGGCCATCTCGTTCAAAATCCGCCATCGGCATTCCATGTCCTACTAGCAGCCTTTGCTGTCCTCCTACATCGTTATACGGGTGATCAGGACTTCGTAATTGGTTCTTCTTCTGCCTTTGCCCATGACCCCTTGGTTCTTCGCCTGTCTGTAATCCCTACGGATACATTTTGGGGTGTAGTTCGGAAGGTCCAGCATGTTGAACAGGAGGCAGAATCAGACATCTTACCCTATGAAACCATCGTCAAGGCGCTGAAAAAGGACAATGACGACGGTCCTTTATTCCGTCTTCGATTTTTTGACGCAACTGATGAGGCCAACGAAGATTTGATCAGTACCACTAGCCTTACTTCCGATTTAACCATCTTCGTGAGTCGAGGGACGACATCCACTCCGACATCTACCCGCGCTCCATTGGCACCCCGCATATCTTTACGAATCTTGTATAACTCCCTCCTTTTTACTCAGGCGAGAATCTCTGGCATCGTGGATCAACTATCCGTACTCTTACGCATAGTCGCATCAAAACCATTGTCTTCTGTCTCTTCCGTATCACTATTAACTCATGGACAACGTGAGATTCTACCTAATCCCACATCGGACCTCAATTGGTGTGGTTGGAAAGGGGCCATCACGGACATCTTCTCTCAGAATGCACGGACTTTTCCTCACAGGCCATGCGTCATCCAGACTCTAAATAGTCCTATTACTTCTGATCACCAGTCATCACAAACGTTTTCATATGGGACCATCAGGCGCGCATCAAACATTCTTGCCCATTATTTACTTCAAAATGGGATGCAAAGAGAGGAGGTTGTTATGGTGTACGCGCACAGAGGCGTAGAACTGGTTGTCGCTGTCATGGCAGTTCTCAAAGTCGGCGCAACATTCTCTATCATTGGTCAGCCTGTTGAACCATGCTTGTTAACTTTCGTGTCAATTAAAATCAATTCTAGATCCGGCCTACCCACCCTCTCGACAAACAGTGTATCTTAAAGTTGCTCAGCCTCGTGGGCTTATTGTACTCAAGGGAGCCGGAAAGATTCATTCTGAAGTTAGAACATTCATCTCCACAGATTTACAAGTTAGAGTCGAAGTTCCTGCATTGGAACTTTCTGAGTTAGGAGAGATATCAGGGGGATTTCACGTTGATAACGTTGGCATGACCGATCCTCTCACGTCTTGTGGAGATTTGGCAGAAACAGACCCCAACGTTGTTCTTGGGCCAGATAGTATTGGTACCTTATCATTCACGAGTGGAAGTACTGGAATTCCGAAGGGGGTTTTAGGGCGTCATTATAGTCTTACCCACTTTTTCCCTTGGATGGGCGAACGGTTCAGCCTAGGAGAAGACTCCAAATTCACCATGTTAAGTGGCATCGCTCATGACCCAATCCAACGCGACAGTCAGTCCCTCATGTTGTATAATTTCTATCTCTTGTCATATCTGACTCCATTCCAGTGTTTACGCCTTTGTTCTTCGGAGCTTCACTGTACGTTCCAACTGCGGAGGATATCGGCACACCAGGCCGACTGGCAGAGTGGATGTCTGATAATGACGTTACAGTCACCCACTTGACTCCTGCTATGGGCCAGTTGCTTTCTGCCCAGGCTACTCGTCAGATTCCAACTCTGAGGAATGCATTTTTCGTTGGTGACGTTCTTACAAAGAGGGATTGTCTCCGGCTCCAAGCGCTTGCCTCCAACGTGCGGATAATCAATATGTATGGTACAACAGAGACTCAACGCGCGGTCTCGTATATGGAGATACCCAGTCTTTCGGACGACCCGACCTTTTTAGCGATGCAGAAAGATATCATACCATCCGGTCAAGGCATGATAGATGTTCAGTTATTGGTGGTGAATCGATACGACAAAAATGTCCTATGTGCAGTCGGTGAGGTTGGAGAGATCTATGTTCGTTCTGGCGGCCTTGCCGAGGCCTACTTGGATTCTGAATCAACCGCACAAAAATTCGTATCAAACTGGTTTGCTCCAGTTTCCCCTTGGAAGGACACTATTATGAATCCCACTTGTGGTCGCGTTGGTTTGGAAGCCAGTTATTGGAAAGGCATACGAGACCGTATGTATCGATCTGGAGATCTTGGTCGTTATATGCCGAATGGACTTGTGGAGTGTACTGGCAGAGCTGATGATCAAGTCAAAATTCGTGGATTCCGCATCGAGCTGGGAGAGATAGACACTCTCCTGAGTCAACATCCTCATGTCAGCGCGAATGTGACCTTGGTGAGGAGGGACAAAGATGAGGAAAAGATCCTTGTCAGTTACTTTGTCCCTTTGGAAAGTCCTTCCCTGGATGAGTTCGCAAGTGATATAACTTCTGATGATGATGATGATGATGACGAGAGAGGAGTAGCAAGCGGTATTAGAAGATACCGCCGTCTCATCAAGAGCATCAGGGAGCACTTGAAGAAGAAGCTGCCCAGCTACAGCATTCCATCTCGTATGTTTATGTTACAATTTAGAATTCATAGCATTCATCCTCAATTTCAGTCTTCGTTCCGTTGAAGCGCATGCCGTTGAACCCTAATGGCAAGATTGATAAGCCCGCTCTGCCGTTCCCAGACACAGTACAAGCTGTATCAACTGAACCAAGGCATGCAAACCATAGAAGAGCTAATCCAACTGAAGAATCCATCTGTTCCATCTGGAGCAATATTCTCCCCAACCCACCTGCGCCAATTCCGTTGGATGAAAGCTTCTTTGATCTTGGTGGCCATTCGATCCTCGCGACACGTCTCATATTCGAGCTTCGAAAGGTTTTCGTCGTAGACGCTCCTCTAGGTTTAGTGTTTGAAAGACCTACCGTGGGTGGATTGGCGGCTGCGGTGGATGCATTACGAACCGCAGACTTGGGATTTGATTACAAGGAGGAAATGACAATCGCAACCAACGGAATGGCAAACGGACATTCGACGCACCCTGTAGAATACGGTCAGGACTACGAGATCCTTGCAAAAGAGCTCAAGCCGAAGTACACGTCGCCACCGCCAGAGTTTTGCAGCGGACCGTTGACCGTTTTTCTCACTGGCGCTACAGGTTTCTTGGGGGCCTTCGTGTTGCGCGACCTCCTCGCACAAAAAGATCGAGTAAGAAAAGTATATTGCCTGGTTCGTGCGCCGGATGCGAAGAGTGCTCTTGATCGGTTGCGTCAAGGCGCGAGTGGCAGAGGAGTATGGGATGAAGATTGGATCAACGAATCAAGACTTGAAGTTCTGTGTGGTGATTTGGACCAGACTTTATTCGGATTGGATCAAGGTATATGGGATCTGGTGGCTTCCGAAGCAGATGCAATTGTTCATAATGGCGCTTTTGTAGGTTTCTTTGATGTTTGTCATTGATTTAATTGACCAATCTTGCACAGGTTCACTGGGTATATCCATACGAAAAGTTGCGGTCAGTCAATGTACTTGGAACTTTGACTGCACTCCATTTGGCATCGACGGGGAAACCGAAGTTATTCGTGTTCGTTTCGTCTACTTCTACATTGGATACAGCGCACTATGTTCAATTATCGGATTCGTTACCTAATGATCCCACTGGGTTGAAGGGTGTGCCTGAGAGCGACGACCTCGAAGCCGCAAGACATTCATTAAAATCTGGGTATGGACAAACCAAGTGGGTTTCAGAGAAGCTACTCTTTGAGGCTGGTAAAAGGGGGTTGAGGGGTCATATAGTGCGCCCAGGATATGTTGTGGGTGATTCTCGATCGGCTGGTAGGTGATTCTCCGGTGTCGGACGTGATACTTCTTCTGATGGTGGCGCTGCCTAGTTACCAACACAGATGACTTTATTTGGAGATTAGTCAAAGGCTGTGTCCAATTAGGAATGGTCCCAAACATCAACAACACTGTCAATATGGTTCCAGTTGATCATGTCGCGCGTTGCATAACACTTGCTACGTTGTACCCTCTACCGAAGGCACATCTAGATGTTCTCCACGTGTCCGCTCGCCCACGACTGACATTCAACGAGATGTTCTCATCTTTATCCCGGTATGGGTATGGTATCGAACAGTGCGAATACCTCATATGGCGAAGTAAACTGGAACGGCATGTGATGACGGTACAGGACAATGCACTGTTTCCATTACTTCACTTTGTTCTCGACGACCTTCCAACAAGCACCAAGGCACCGGAGCTGGATGATAGAAATATGCAGAGTGTTTTGAAGCCTCACAAGTCAGAGACAAGCATGACAGTGACAGATGATATAATGGGAAGATATCTCGCTTGGCTCGTCGAGGTCGAGTTCTTGCCTGCTCCTGCGATGGTGACAAGACAAAAGTTGCCCAAGCTGGCCAATGGGTCGGCTACTAGAGCCATTGGGCGCACTGGAACGTAGGGAAAGCAAAAGTATGATATAAAAAAGTAGAATTCAACTGCCATGTTTAATTAACTACACGTACATAGATGGCTTGGAGCAGAATGTTTAGATCTGGGACTTGTTACTTGGATGTTGCTGAAATGTAACTTGGAATGCATCATCGGCCCGCTATACCAGCCCACAGGCACCGGTACCGGTAGCAGCGTGGAAGCGGCGCACAGAGCGCGCGGTCGATTGATAGTGACCCTCGAGGATCCAAGAGCTCAGTCAATGCGGGCATTACAAATTTTGGGTGTTCTGCGCACGTGGTTACACCGCCCCGAGAAGATTCCCGACCCGACTCACATCCGACAAAGAGATCCAGTGATGTTCAAACACTTGTTGATCAATAAAGTCTATCGCAGTGGGAGATTTTGGTACGTCGTCATTGCAAGTATGCTCTGGAATTTCGGTGGCATCGTGGGTCAGTATTAGCACCAAATATGTGAAATTTGTTCCTATGGTAATAGGTCTGCTTTTTTTCACGTTCACCAAACCGGTTGTGGGGCAAGGAATGATTAGATTCTGTATCAGTGGAGTCATCATGAATTAGGATGTTACGAAATTCGACGAAGGAGAGTTTTGATGATCAGAAGAACCAAGGGTCGCAGGTGAAACTTGGAATCCCAACCTCTTCTCCAACCCTTTTTTCTGTACATAGTAGAGCTGATGATATGATGATGATGATGATGATGATGATGATTCCGGAGCCGTGGATGCTATTATTTCCAGTTCAGCTGAATGCATCCGGCGAGTGGTGGTGCTAACGACAAGTCAGTGCGGTTATCCGCCTGTTAATTCACGGAAGAAGAAAAAAAGAGACTGCCGAGTAGGAACTCAAGGCGTCAGGATGGTTCTGGTTTCAACGCGTTCCCGTTCTTGTCTGCATAATTGGCATGATAGAGATTGGACAGGCACAGAGTGAACTCCCGATCATATCATCGATCAAATTTACAAAACACGAAAAATTGACGGGGCGTTCCGCAAATTGCGATCTCTGCACATGATAAATGCCTTATTTCGCGCTCCGGGAAACCCATTAATTTCAAGCCTGCTGCTGTTGATGCTTCTTAGTGTCCCCCCACCATCATGTTTGAACTCTCCTCGTCGCCCATGATCTCTTCAGAATCCTTTCTGAGGATCTCGTCGATATCTGTGGCCGCATACGAGTGCGTTTCTCTCGTTTCCACTTTTCTTCTGAACTTTTGACACCTCGTTATCAAAGTTTTCTGATAACGTTACCTACGGAATGGAGATTATATTCATCTGGTATGGCTGCCCGGAGACTCACGTTCGTACTGCAGTACGATGCCGCTCGATTGACAATCCGACTGAGCTTTCACTCACAGCATCAACACTGTTCTTTTTATTTTAATCCGGTGAGTAGTGGAACACGCTGAAGCACCTCACTCTTGACGCGACTTGCTATTAGTTAT
>QGOD01000538.1:45277-68339 GCA_003313065.1 Sarcodon sp. MG97 | reverse complement strand
CATCTCTAAAAATGATTTCAAGCACGAGAGGAGAAAAACGCGATACCGAGAAGAACTGGGACACATGTCAAAAAGTTAGCGCACCGTATAGTAGTAGTGTTTGTGAATTCGAACTTGGTGTGATATTGACCCGAGAAGTGGCAATCCCGCGAAACATAAAAAAATAATGGCTCGAAATGAAGCACTACTAATTTCATTTGATAAAAAAATACACAGCAAGACAGGGTAACAGTAACCAGATGAATGGTCCCTTATACAGCGCTCCAACCGGAGGCATGGTTGTTGAAAACCTACAGGCAACTTTTTTTTGGACGCTCGCTGGCTACCTACGACCTACCAGATCCTAGTCTGGAGCAAAAGGTCACTACTTCCCTCCAACCCAAGACATGCCTTCAGGAAAGTTTCGAGAGCATTGCGCTGACGTCCGAGACTGTTAACAACGTCTGTACCCGGCTTGACGAGCGGCGCTTTGAGCATGTAGGAAAGAAGGGAGAGCACCGAGTAAAGAGAGGAGAATTCGGTTTCCCCGGCAGAGGTATCGCGATACTTGACACGCGTCAACAACTCTGTGAGGATGGTCAAGTCAAGAATAAGTGGGGTAGCTAGAAGAGAATCCTAACAAACGATACAAATTAGAGTTAGTCACTTGTAAGTTTGATACTGGAACTTACCTCGCATTCATTGAATATGTTGATGGTCGACCTACCACCACAGAAGATCTCGGAATAATACTCATCTATCGCTCTCTTGGAATCTCCAACAGCCGGGATATACTTGATAACGATAACGTGGTCAGGATGTTCGCCCTTGGCGTCTTTGCCCTTAGCACCAGCCTTCGGCGGCTTGTAAAGCAACCTGTTGGAATTGACCATATCATCCACCACACTACTCTTACTGATCTCCTTGCTCTTGAACTGGGGTTCAGCTGACAAGTTGTGACCATCGTTGTTTCCCAAATGATTGTACGAAGCGATGGACAAGGGTTTGATTCCTGCGTTGACCAAGAACTCGGCAAAGACGGACTTGAGTTTGGTCTGGCCAGATTTGAGATCATCTCCACCAATGAACGCTCCCTCGCGCTCAGCGAGCTCGATGACACCAGGAACGAAAGTATTCTGAGGTGCACCGTTTATAAAAGGTTCTCCTTCGAGAATAGAGGCGACAGCAAAGACGGTCGATGGAGATACCTCGGAATGGGAGGACTTGAGAGCAGCCAATAAATTATCTGCCGTGTCGTTAACACCGGGAATGATATCACTATAACGTTCGGTGTTGGCAGTCCAGAAGACGATTACACGATCGAGATCATGCTGAACCTTGAAGTCACGGATGTCTTGACGGATTTGCTCGAGATGGGCCTGTTTGTCTTTTCCTGGAAGAACGTTGTCTGCACGAGCCTCCTGGTTTGCGGCAATGAAGTCGGGGTAGTAGATCGAGGGGAGGGGACAGCCCAAATTGGACATGTAACCCGCAACTTGACGCTGAAGATCCCAAGGAAGGACCTGAGCGCGTTCCATGGCCTTATCCATTGGCACGCTGGAGATATCCCAACCACCGAGGACAAGGTCATTGGGGTGCACCATCGGAAGGACATCACCAAGAGGAACATGAATGTCTTTTCCAGCAATGGGATCAGCTCCGAGACGAATGGTAGACGCGCGAAGGACAGAGCCGATGTAGTTGGGCTGCTGGATACCAGACTTGGTGTGCCAGCAAATATTGTGGCGGTTGGCAAGAACGGTAGCACAAAGAGTACTGCCATTGTTTCCACCCATCCCGATCAACATTAATCTAGATAGAGCAAAAGATAAGTACGTGGTATATTAAAAAAAGGAATTACCCACCCAGTCCTTGCAACTTGACGTCCGGTCTGAAACTCGTAGAGCTTGACGGTAGGCCTAACGATGTATTGACCATTCTCCACCACGACATCAGCACCACGATCGGTAAATTTGGACGTGATATACGCGTCGCTGAACGAGGTGTTTTCAGAATCGACGACAATTTGGTGGGAACGACGGGCAGCGGTAGGATGAACGGGGAGAATGGACTCAAGTTCAGAGTCGGGAGTGCTGTAGCCAGAAGAGTTGCTGGGAGTAGGTGCCATTTTTGTTGGGTTATTTATTGAGTAAATTGAAGATGAACAAGAAGGAATTAATGAGCTGATAGAGGGCTTGGACTAGAGTGCTTGCTTCCGCGATGGGGGTTGTGTGAGCTTCCCAGTTGGTTAGCAAACATACAAGGGGGGAGAGTAAGCGGTTTAAAAGAGATTTTGGCCTCAGGTCGTAGAGGATATCAGTGGCGGGAACAGACAAAATAAGAAGTGAGAAGCGATGAAGCAAATTGCTGGAGATTGTGATTTTTTTGCTGGGCTTTTTATACGCGATTAGGGCAGATCCGACTCTTCCGAGGGTGGGGTCGTGCTGATAAAACGTTGCAGAGTACCAACGAGAAAAAAGGCGCGATTATCCCTAAGCGGTGCGAATAAGCGCGCTGATCCGGAACCTGTTGCATTGAGAGAATAATCAACACCCTTCAGCTTCATCAGCTCCACTGCTCGAGACCCCCGCATTGCTGTTTATTGACCGACAAAACCGACGAATTGTCGAAGTTATGTCCACTCGCAGCTAAGATGGCATATCTACATAATGTAGCTATTACACGTAACGGGCGCTCGTGATGCTATTCAACCTGTATCCAGAAGGATTCGCACTGGTGTAACAATTACGAATAATGTCCCCAACATGTACAGTTCTTAGCAACACGAAATTACTAGAGGAAGATTTCAGATACTGCTGAATGGGTCGACTGAAGACGTGGAACATGTCCGAAGTTGCGAGTATCTATGAGCCGTGAAGAATTACTTATTCCCCGGTCTACGCGTTTCTTGCATTTTCTAACCACCGTTCGCTCTCTAAGTGCGACGACCATGCTGATTGTCTTACATGTCCGCAGAAGGCAAGTAGCAAAGGATCTTTGTCAGCCAAGACATAATGTGCAGGGTAGGTCACCGAATATATCCGATTACAAGATATTGACTCGCCTTCCTGGTAACCCGTCCAGAATATATTTGACAACCGACTGAATCAGTCGCTTCCGTTCTTTCCTGCGGATACCAAGACGGCAAAGGCCTCTTTCCGTCCATACCGGCATATGAGCAGCCAGAAAGATATGTCGGCATTCTTGTCATCTTGATTAGAATTGAGATGACCGTCTTCTCGATTCATGACCAATCAACTTGCAACTCAGCCGATTGAATATCTCCAAGCACACATTGACGGCTCATTGAAATTCTCGGAGTCCGTTGTGCATCACCCACAAACATCTGGTGGGAAATATGGCGCTTGACAATGAGAACGAATCACTCCTGTCGAAGCGTCCTGAACAACATTTAGGCACGTCGGAAGTCATGGTAGCAAAAGTTTTACAATACGCCAAAGTGACCTCTCCCGATTGTCGCCGCCGAAGTCGAAAATGCTTTGGGTCCCAGGACTCCCTCACATAGACAAGCATTCGGGCTGCCCACAAGGACCTTTGGCGCTGTATCTATTCTCGCGGCACCGAAATCAGAGGTTGTCTGATAAGTGGGCAATAGGGCATCGGCTTGATGAATGATTCGCGCAGTATTCCGACACTGATCAACAAGACCGTTTAGATCGTCGAACTCCGGATACGCTAAGCACCCAAAATAAAAATTTCAAGATTTTGTACGCCGACACGTAGTGGCCGCGATAAGTTGAGTGTTGACTGGTAAGACAAGAGGGCTGAAGGAGGCGGGTATTGCGCTTCATATCGGCTGGTAGAACAAACATCCGGTCCGTGGTTAGTTCATATGAAAGTTCTCTTTAACATAAATGCCAAATCAGAAATCCTAAACGACGGCAACTTTATGATGAGTTAGAACGCCGGGGAAATCCACATCGACGGGCACGGATATGAGCATAAACGAAGGCTAGAATAAAGTTTGACAAACAGATCAAGGCTGTCGACCTCCATAAGTAAAATCATCCAGACAATGACGTGCGACGGCATGTGTACACACCATCAAGGTACACATTCGGAAATAGGTCTGGTGAAATGGGGACTAAAGAAACCGGAAAACGTTGACGGGACGTCAACTAGCGATAGCAGACCTCCATTTAAATACGTGACGACGGAACAAGATACGACTCCGAGGTCTTGAGAACATGAGAGGGACGGAAAGTGTGCTCTGGGTGTCCTCTAAATTTGCCGGACTTCATATACACAAAGGATATAAATTCGTGGATGTGTAAGAGTTTGTCCGTGTTCGCATGACAGGACGAAGATATCGGTAAGATGAGAAACAGCTAGGACGAGATTGTGTGTTTTAGTTGTCCGGGAGAGCAGTGCATATGTGGCACGGGAATCGAACGACGTATCGTCATGAACAGCTTATCATTGGTGTACACTGAGAGCAGATAATCCCGTGCCCATGGAGTGGGTTTTCGTTGTCTCTTCTATCTTTCTGAGTAATTCAATCTGGGACACCATGTCATTTTGTTGTTATTTGAGCTGAACTTACATCTTCTGGTAAGTCATTCAAGTGTAGAGAAACCTCTCCGTGATCTAAAAACCGCAACCACAAGAATTCAACCCAAGCAAGTTTTGCATGAACATACGATATTGCTCACTCGATATTAGGCGAACGTTCGGGCTAGCAAGGTTCACGGATTTTCACACATAATACACAAGCAATCCAGAGGTGGCCGACAGTCTCCCGCAGGTAGATCTATAGGATAGACCTATAAGTTCGTGTCTTGTTGTACTAGTTGATAGGGCGAATATAAGGTAGCCAATTGCAGCAAAGTGAGTTGGCCACACGTGGCGAATTTCACTTTGTGCGGGAACTTGACGACACGAGGTCTCTCGTTGAGTGTGTCAATTCTCGCCGAAAAAAAAGAAAATGCAAGCAATAAGGCTAGCAGCTCGATGCACTCCTCGACGAGCTTTTCTGCATCCCACCATCAGGTCTCTAGCAACAAACGGACCGAAACCGACAACAAGCTCACAGAAAGAACCTTCAACTTCCGGTAGCACTAGCAGACTTGACACTTCAAGTCTCCCAAGTCTAGATATTTCGCCTTCATCTGAAGCTAGTCAGAGGCCTGAAACTGGACGGACTGGTGCGAGGTCTTCGAAGGATTCTTTGTCCTCGATTGAGCGGAGAAGGCGGTACCTGGGGAGGATGTCCATGGTCCTTATGGCGCTTGGACTGGGCTTTTACACCGTTTCTTTGGGTAAGGAATGGACGGTGGGAGAACTAAAGGAGAAGCGAATGGTAGGTTCTTTCAAACCCTGGTCGGCGTGAATGTTTTTGAAACTAACCTTTCTTCCTCTTCTGCGTGTAGACTCTAGAAAATGCTCCATCGACCAGATGGGGGAGGACAAAGTCACGATTTAACAGCATATTTGATGTATGTTGTTGGGATCAATCCTCATTTCAGATAGGCTGACTATTCAATTAGATTTTCACCAAACCGATATGGAACGAACTGCTCCCTCCTCCTCTTCCTGGGCCGCATCAAAAGCCATATACGCTCGTGTTGTCTCTAGATGATCTTCTGGTCACGTCAACTTGGGATGTAGGTCTTCCGTCACAGTCTCACCTATTTTTACCATTCAAGACCAATCAACATGTTTCAGAGACAGTACGGTTGGCGGACTGCGAAAAGACCTGGAGTGGATTATTTCTTGGGATATCTGTCGCAATTTTATGAAGTGGTCCTGTTCACGAGTCAATATCATTATGTACGTCAGTCTGATTGTGTTCTCTTGTTCACCTCTAACGACTATATTGATAGACCGCCACTCCAATCGTGGAAAAATTGGATCCGTATGGGTTTCATATCACTTACAAGTTGTTCCGAGATGCTACGAGGTCAGATAATGGTCGCCCAGTCAAGGTGCCGCAGTTTTCACATATTTTCACGTTCATTTCCTTACCTCTATGTTCTTAGGATCTATCCTATCTTAACCGGGATCTCTCAAAAGTCATCATTCTAGACACTGATCCAGAACATGTGACCACCAATCCAGAGAATGCAATCGTTCTGCCAAAATGGAAGGGAGAACCAGGAGACAAAGGGTTGGTTGCTATGATTCCGTTCCTTGAATGTAAGAATGCCGTTTCTGCGGTCCCATTCTTCTTGCTTTTGAGAAAGATTCCCTGATATTACCTGCAGCGATCGCTATTTACAAGCCACCGGATGTCCGGGTGATTCTAGAATCATACCGTGGTAAAGAGATCCCTGCAGCGTATGCTGAGAACGAAGCAGAGGCCAAACGCAAGCATGTCGAACAGTGGAGTCGTTCTAATAAAGGTCTTTCAGAAGGTGGATTCACCTTAAGTGGGTTATTTGGCGTTTCTGGCTCGGTCTGTGGTTTCTATAAAATTATCTTCGTACCCGTCAACGAAACTAACGTGTGTCACAGAAATCTTCGTCGAATGCTCCCCCAACATATCTTGAGCAAAAGCGGCGTGAGGCACAGTTATTATACAAAGACGAACAGGCGTACATTGAAGCGAACAAGGAAAATTTCGAACGGATGTTGGAAGAAGATAGACAGGCAATGGCCAAGGAGATGTCGGGGAATATGTTGTCGACGTTCGAGACTATATTCTCTGGGAAGAAGCCAGATTCCAGCGATCCGCCCACCGATGCTGCGAACAAAGTATAAGGAGCACGCACATAGCATAGATTTATTCCAACTAATTTAAAGTAATTGAATCCCTGCTTAAGCTAACGTTTTACGAAATACACCTCAGTAACCTTGGTTGTGGCGCTCACTTCCTAGTTTGGATTGATCCCACCATCATGTATGACCCGCGAGGTGACGTATTCCGCAAATAAGTATAAATAAAAACAATATAATGGTCATCTACACGTTGTTAACGGCAACCAGCAAGTCCCAGCACACTCAAAATGCCAGCCGGAGAGTGGAGACAAGGCTTAGCTTTAAAGGTAGAGCTTTTAGCAAACAAACGTATATCGCTCCTAACCACAGGAGTTTATGTAGATCATCAACGTTGTCGTTTACCTCCTGTTCCTCGGTTCCAACATATATGTCGTCGCTTCTCCTCTTGGTCTCTACATCTCAGGAAAACAAACATACATAACTCCCTCAGCCTGGGCTTTCCTCGTCTGGTCTTTGATCCACTTGCTCCTTCTTGGTACCGTTATTTACCAGTTCATCACAAAACACGCCAGAGAGGTTATCATCGACGGTATCTCGTGGCTATTCGCTCTCCTAGGCGTGCTGAATGCCATATACGTCAGCGTCTGGGCCTCGCACCACTACATTGTCGCCTTCATATTTGCGTTGTTCGTCAGCTCTACCGTATCCCATATCTATTACATTGTCAAGAAAAATCACGCCCCCGAATCCATTGCGGATGAGCTCTTTATACATTTGCCCTTTTCGCTGTACCACGGGTGGACCATCGTACTTGTTGTATTGACTGCATTTGAGGCATTTGGTGTGGACGCGAGTACAACAAAAGCCGGCATTTGGACAAAGGTCTTCGTCTTCTTGGCTCTGTAAGTCTGCGTATTCACATTCCAGCTGCGGTCAATGGTTGATTCTCTTGTTTCTTTTCTGTGCTTAGGTTCTTCTTGGAGGCCACCGCAGCGGCTTATGCCTTTTCGTCACCTGAAGGAGATCTTCCGGCTGCGATCGTTATAGCCTGGTCCCTTTGGGCTATATTCGATCACCAACGCTCTTCTGGGTAAGCCTTGGTTTCGTGGTCTGGTGAAATTATTGTTGACGATCGCACAACAGATTTGTTCACTGGTCCGCCCTTGCATTCGCTATCTTATCTCTCATCTGGGTTATAAAAGGTGCATGGGGGCTTACGAGAAGGAATTCTACTAGAAGCGTGCTTGCTCTTTCAGATGAAGAAACCGGGCCTTTGTTGCGAGGCGAAAATTCTTGAAATGTAAATCGCTGTTATTTCACTTTGTGCACGATCTGTCCTCTTTCTTGATTACTGCTTGTTTTTCAACTTGCCTGTTCTCTTTCTTGATACTGTTTGACATCGAATTGTATGTACTATTACTTGTTCACGTAAAATAAATGGACTAGTGTCTCCTCATTGCTATTGTAAGTTGAAGGGCGCACGTCGTCGGCAGTCGCAATGAGGAACGGAGAGTAAGAGACAAGAGGACGATAAGGGCGAATGTATTTGGTGTTCGTTAATCGTAGTTCTACTGGTCCTTATATACTCATATTCTACATGAAGAGAACGTGGCTATGTGGTAGAATAATGAAAACATAACAATGTGTGGTCAGCGGAACAATTGAGTGAATAGGTACACGTCGTAGCACAAACAAGAATCTATCTAAAGCATGCTATTCTACAACAATTGCTTGGGCCAGCATATACAGAAGTCATTGCGCTTCTGCGAGCGAGTGAAGATTTGTCATCACGAGTCAATCGTGGAGTCATGATACGCGATCACCAATAGTGATTCACGCTGCCGCCTGCAAAAGTCAAGCTCTATGGTAGTTAAATACTGTAGAGGCCTGGCCTCTCGTCGTTGTCTTACTTTTCTCAGAATGATGTCGACCCTCAAGGCACCTGCAGCTGCAGCATCCACACAAAATGTCACACTCCCACTCATCAAGGAACTATTCCAACCTGACTATCTCGAGACCTTACTTCCATCGTCCAAAAGGTTGCCTCCGACGCAGGTGTCGGCCCTTCAGGCCAACAATCCCCCAACCAACCCTATGATGGACGCGCTCAAGGCGACCACTCACCAAACTCTGACAGAAAACATGTCTCCCACGTACAATTCTACCTTGTCGTCTGTCCTTGATCTTTTCCAGGGTCTACACCCTGGTGTCAAGACTTTGGATGTTTACAAATACCTCGATAATGCGTGGCGTGAGGATCCCGAACTCTCTTTGAGAATCATTTGGAATGCGCGTAGTATCCACGATGGCAAGAGTGACAAGGGTGTGTTCTATGCGTGGGCCTTCCTCAGTTATATCAATTTCTTTCTGGTGTTGATTTTTTTTTTTTGCTCAAACAGTGCCTGGGGTTGGCTTTATAATAATCACCCCCGGACAGCAATTGAAAATTTGCCTATGCTCATCAAGCAAATGTGCGTCCGTGGCAAGGATGAAGAAGGAACGCTGGCCCATGGTTATTGGAAAGATCTGCTCAATCTTTTGGTCCTTGCTGTCCGGGGTCGCTTTACTTCTTCCCATAATCCTCCACAGTTAGCTACCGATGACACTCGTCCACATCCCGCTCAGCGCAGGCGATCTCGTTCTACTCGTCAAGTTCCTCGAACACAACAATCCGTTGTCGAGGAACAGGAGAATGCTAAGAAACTGAGAAAAGCTGCCTTTGCAGAGTTCCATGTTAATCTTATACAGAAACTAGGCGAGCCTCGCTTCCGAGCCTTGTATGTAGCTGTCGCACGCCTTTTTGCTGATCAGCTAGCGAAGGATGTTCAGACTGTTGGGAAACTAGAAGCTCTTCCGAAAGGTAGTGATCGTTTTGCACTCCTTCACCAACTTTCACTAGCAGGGAAGTGGGCCCCAACGGGACATTGTTCTCATGATAAATACACTAACATTTCCACTGCCGTAGCAATGGTGTTACATCAACATGAAGTCACCTCCGTCCTGCGTATCCCATCTCCTATTCAGTCGGAGTTATCTGCTGACGAAACTCATGTCTTGCGATCCTTCTATCAACGATGGGTTCTCCGCCCGCTTCGGAGTGCCCTCGTTCTGCCCGAGGTTTTCATGGCAGCCAATCGTTGGAACGAGATCCAGTATAACCGGGCCGCGTCTATTTGCATGAACATAAACATGAAACACTTTTTCTCTCACGATAAGGATAGGTTCACATCGTACTTGAAAGATGTAGAAATTGGAAAATCGAAGATAAGCGGGACTACGCTTCTTCCACATACACTAGTTAAGCAGGCCGTAATCTCAAATCGGGAAATTCTCGCTGGTGGCTCTACTCCATCTGCGACAGCGCAAGAGGAACTTGCGAAAGTAACTCTCAAAGTGGTCGACGCACAATGGGAAACGCTCGTGGAGCGGTTAAAAGAGTCTGGAGCTTTGGAGAGCTCACTTGCGATATGCGATGTTTCAGAATCCATGGGAACACTGTATGACTTACAATGGGGGTACGACACTAATACCCCCATCCTCCCTGCCCTTGCACTCTCTCTTGTCACATCTCGCCTCGCAAAACCGCCCTTTGCGAATAACTTTATAACTTTTTCGGCTCAACCAGAATTCGTGGAGCTGGACCCTAGCAAAGGCTTGGCGAGTACTGTCGAAAACATGTCAAATGCCGCTTGGGGGATGAATACAGACCTGCATGCGGTTTTCGTCAAGCTCATTTTGCCTTTGGCGATCAAGCACAAGGTGAAACAAGAAGATATGATCAAACGGCTGTTCGTGTTCTCGGATATGCAGTTCGACGCTGCGCACTCCAGCGAGCCTTCTGTAGCCGAGTGGAATACAAATCACGATGAGATTGAAAAGGCTTATAAGGAGGCTGGATATGAGGTTCCCGAAATTGTTTACTGGGACCTTTCTCAAGGTGGACTCGGTTCTGGTGTTCCCGTGACGCATGATAGAAAGGGTGTTGCGCTGATGAACGGCTTTTCAGCATCGATGATGAAGGCATTCATAATCGATGAGATGGAGCAGGAGGAGGAAGACGAGGAGTGGGAACACGTCAGGAAAGAAGGAGGCGGTGAGGATCTCACCAAGAAGGCGAAAAAGACGAAGGAGCCTATTAACCCCTTGACTATGATGAAGAAAGTGGTAATGAAGAAGAGTTTCGACGGACTCGTTGTTGTGGATTGAACTTTTATAGGACGCTGCATTAACACTGTCCCTTTTCCTCTCTTCCATCGTGCTGTCCTGCCGTATTTATCTGTATTTTATTGACCCGTAACTCATAGAACTCATTCTTTCACTGCTCATCATTGGCACATTATATCCACACATTAATTGGTACTCTCCACTGACAGAAAAATGTATATATGAACTTATCTAAAAACTAATACGTCCAATGACTTCCGAGTCACTTTGTCTAATAAGACCATAAGTACCCAGCCGTCAATATGGCCAACACTTGAAGTTGGGATCACTCCTTTAGTATGCGATCACTATCGACCTCCTCAAGTTCTTTAACACGGGCTTCGGCTTTGGGGAGACAAAGCCTGGATTTACACCCACCTCGATCTCCCTAACTGCGCTCTTCAGGAGATTGCTCTCTGGGCTGGGGAGGATATTCTAGACCCCGGGGCTCCCTGGTGCACTACAAGAATATCCGACGCCGATCCGTAGTAGTACTGCCGAGGTATAGCGCGCCTGATAACAGAAAGTGCTTCGAAGATTCGGAGGTATCACTATAATTGACTTGCTAGCGTTTTTGCCAGCGCAACGTTGCTCCACGGGCTGATCTATCATGATATGTGCATTGAGTGGAACCGATTTGTCAGGGGACGATGATCAATGGGCCTGACAAGTGTAAAAGAGGCGGTTGAACGCGTTGCGCGTAGCCTGGCGAGAATATTGAGTTATTATGACACTGTCGGGATGTCTGAGACACCTATCAATTATCGGCACCTTGTGACTCTCATGATCATAATCTAGCATAGGGGGCCTTGGCAGGGCAGGCGTCTTATGAGAGACGGCGGCCAGCACCAGCGTTACATAACCAGGCGCGGACAGGGTGCTAATATGACCCTGCACTTGCGCTAGTGTACTGACTGTTTTAGGCAGCAATTGTCCGCATAAATCCCATCAGTACATTCAGGATGAAGTAAGACTCGTCTCGCCTCTGGATCATGCTGGGCCATTCTAGAATACCAATACGATTTGATATAAAATTCTAGGCAGCCCGCTTACGCAGCTGATTGGAATCAAAGTCATCATTCCCATCAGTAGTGAGCGAGGGCATCTCCATGAGGGGGGAACACCGGTACCATGTGTGAAGTTTCGTCCGGATATCGCAAGCTGTCTAACCTTGATCTCGCGGAGACGTCACAGCAGTAATGGAACATCTATAGATCTGAAGTCTGGCCTTTGTCAAGTCGTGCGCGCAGCCGCAGCTCGCTGTGAGAGAGCTCCCACGGGCCGATTTGTACTATAACTTGATACAGCGTGATACCCGTGAACACAAGGTTACCTCGATTCACACCAGAGATTGTAATAAACCTCGTTGGCTTGGAGTCTTTGACACGAATCATTCCAAACTGTTAAGAGAGGATCTGCCAATCAGTGTGATAACCTTGAGGTTGCTAATGGAGTACGTAACACCTGACTTGAGTGGAGCAACAGAATTGAAAGAAAGAAAGAACTAGCCCCAGAGGCTTTTTTCAGGTTTAGTATGACCGCAGTTGACGCGTACGTGCCTCAGCCTAGAATAACCCTACACATGTGAGTTACGATCGATTATCGATGAGATCAGCCTGAACCGCCCCAGTCAATAGGCCACTTCGGCTGAGAGGAGACGCCCTTTGGGCTTGCGAGTTGCATGGAGTCTTTTCATTACATGGAAGACGTCTGCTTCACCAGCTTGCAGCCCACCTCGTCAAAGAAAGAAAAGACCGAACACTTCAGTGGTTGACATTCAATCAGATTTGCATAATAACGCACGGATGAAATGTCAGGTTGATTTGATAGTTGATCCTTTAGTTTTACCGAAATTACCATCATAAAAATGCATCATGAGCGGCGTCCAGACTCTAATTGCAGAGATAGGGAACGTTGCGAACTCCAAGTCAACAAGGGTTGGTGTTAACGGTAGTGGTATACCATTACAGGACAGGACGGCCCCCTGAAGTGAAAAGAGACCAAATACGTACGTCAACATCAATTATTCTATATCGTCCAGTATCGGACAGAGTTTACGAAGGTGTAGTTAGATAGTCAACAAAAGTTGCGATGTGGAAAAGAAAGAACAAATAGGCGGGTCCGTTCGATACATAACATAGGAAACAGCAGGTAAGCATCATGGAGAATTCCAACCGTCCATCTTGTGGTAAAAGAGAGACCAAAACAAGAAATATAAGACAAGGTCAAAAGATGGAGTAGCAAGAATCGTATCACATTTTCGTCTAACAGATAACACAATGGCATCCTCCAGAATGATCCCCGTCGTCGAGTCCACTGCTTTTCCTACGGTGATGATGACCAGTGGACGCACCGTCCCTCATCAGCATACTTGCCCTGGTAGCACACTCAAAAACATCATCAACACCTTGTATGCGAAGGGCACTGCATTCTCTGTAATCTCTGGCACCGATAGCTTGCGCCACTCGTTCCGCTTGCTGTCGGCTGACATACTTGTGGTAATCTGGGTGATCCGGGGAAGGTCGAAGGTCGGACTTGCAGCCGACCAGAATGATTGGAATTGTAGGCCCACAGATGGATCGCACTTCTTCTATCCACTGGTTATCCGCAAAAATAGGTTAATATTTAAACGTGGAAACGAGATAGACAACTGGAACTCACTTTGACAGTTACATTTTCGAGCGAATCCGGGGTGTCAATAGCATATGCGATTAAAATAACATGAGATTTTGAGTAAGACAAGGGGCGCAGACGCTACACAATGGTTAGCAGAATCTCACAAGTTACAGGTATTTACCCACTTCATATTCTTCTTGCCCACTTACACCAAGAAGAATCCTATTAGATGAGGAGACTTTACTCAAAGAAATGGTAAGACGCACGCAGTGTCCCACAGCGCTAATTGCACAGGTTTACCGTCAAGCCTAATTTCAGCGACATAATTTTCAAAGATTGCTGTATTCCAAAAACGTTGGTATGTAGATCACAGTCCTGTCCAATGTGCTTACTTGGTTGCTAAAATAATACATGAACTGATGTTAAAGTTGTGCAGCGCAAAGAAACTTACGTATTCCTTGGGGAATTCTCCTAGCGCAAATGAACATAACAGGGAGGTTTTGCCGCAAGCACCTGAGCAACCATGAGGACATACGCCTATCTTATGCTAGTGATAAAGTAGGCATACCATCCCCGATAATCACTAACTTTCTTCGGATCTGAGAGAACAGATGTCAATGAGAGTAAGAATCTGTAAGGGGAGGAGGAAAATGGACATACAGTATTTGTAGAAGACATGGAGTGAAAAGTCACAGGCGAGAAAAGAGTTGATGGAAAGGTGGGCAAGGAACTACTAGTGTGTGTATACGGAAATCTGGCCCTATTCGGACACGGGCACCAACCTCGTGCTCGTAGGAAAGGATAAAAGGGAGGATAAAGCACAGCCGGCCGTGAAGATGCGAAAAAGACAAGTGAAGGACTGGCAGCGTCCTAAGCTCGTAAGCTTGTCTGTTGTCGTAGGTTTCAAAGGAGCGGAAGCCGTCTATTGATGCGACCACCCGGTTTCGTTATCCCACGTGATCTATACTTCACTGCCTATCTGCCTCAGCGTAATACTTGTCGCGATATCCACGCTGCTGTGCAAACTGCAGACCACAAATCCCCGGAAAGCAGTGTGTTCCCAAGCACTACTGCGACCAGAAGTAATATTGAATTCAATCTATCGCTGCAGGGGATTCTCAGGAGTTCCCGGCCATCTGTACACAAACCTTAGATAAGCAAACATACTAGGGATGTTGGAATCTGTCAACTGTGTCTGGGAAAAGAACCCTCGGATTACTTGGCTGTACTCGTGATTAACGATAAATAACGAACAAAATGTATGCTGTATACAGTAGTGCCGGAGAACACATTTACTGGAAACTCGATCCACGTGGACCGAAAGTTCTTCGCTTTATTCTCTTGCGCATTTACTTCGGTCGCTGTAAATAGATCTACGCGTTCCCTCAGGAAGAAGGCTCCAAGCGCCTCTTTTGACGTCGACGAGCGAAGTTGATCGCGACAGAATACTAGTATGCCCCGGCAGGCTCGCGTACATTTCGTCTCAATACGTTCCTCTCTTGTAAACCTCCCAATATCAATTTATGGTCCTCTTCTGGAACGGGGCGTGGTGCGTATGCATACCTGGTGTCCCTTGCTCTGATTTGACCAGTAGTTCAGCGGCCGCAAGGTCTTGCCATCCATCTCACAAATGCAGAGCGGAATATCGGAGCATATGTAGGATGGACTGGCATGGCCTCTGCTTCCTCTTTGGCTCACTTTAACGCATCAAACTCTGCAGAAAAGGGAATGGAAACAATTGAGATCGATCCCCAATTTGCTCAAGGGCTCGGATTGAATGCAAATGACGTCGTACGATATGTTTCCAATGTAGCTGTCTTTTATCAATAAACCTGTCTTAATTCCAAAGGTCGAGATCGGGCTCCTCCATGACCTTGGTTATGCAAAAACTGTCGGTGCCGAACCTCTCACTGCGGACGATTGGGAAATTCTCGTGCGTTTGCCCGCAGTAACAACATGTCCCAACTGATTCATTACCAACAGGAGATTCACGCATCCCATATAGAGTCTAATTTTCTTTCCCAAGTACGAGTCGCCAATATTGGTCAAGAGATTGACGTCTGGGTCCTTGGACGAACAAGAGTGCGTCTTCGGGTCGGTACGTCTTCCGCAACGCAATCTGCTTGTCAGCTCACCATTCTTTACAAGTTTCGCTGGATCCATCCGACAGAGGGAAAGCTCTGCTCTTAACAACAAGCACAGAACTCTCTATTGCACCGAAGACTCGTTCAAAAACGGCCACAGCGTCAGAAAACGATATTACGTCAACAAAGAAAAACCAAACGTCATCGATTCCGTTGCAATCCACACAAAATGTGCTAATTCTTCGATCTCTGCCATTTCGAATTCTTCCATCCCAAACATTCGTAGCATCTGCAGATGAACCTCTGGTTTACGTATCTCAGAACACCTTTTCTGAACTTACAGGTCCATCAGCATCTGAGGTTCCAGAGCAACAATCCCCCCGCACTGAGTTGCAAGTGAACAGAGCTGAAATCAGAAGGCTTGGGCCACCTATTGATCCTAGTGCCCCTTCTGCAACTTCGGGACCCCCTAGTCCCACTGTTTCCAAGGTTTTGAACTTTCAGGCCAAAGGGGATGAGAAACAAAGGGATGAACGGAATGCCTTGTTAGTATCTTCGAACCATATACCGGACCGTCATATTGTATTTGCAAATCCAGTCGATGGCGTAGAAGATTTTGATCTGGTCCAGTACGTGGTGTGCCACTTTATACCGTGGCTAATTCCGATTCTTCGTTTTAAGAGTCACAGTTGACCCCAGAGAAAAAGTCAATAACCTCACGGAAGACAGTCCCGTAAACACAACACATACCTCGTCTGAGTAGGTTCCAACTATCCTCTGTTGTGCACCCGGCTCACCCAGCTCGAGTAATGTGGCTGGTCCGCCAAATGTTTTGGCTGGTTTAGATGATATACTCACACGATGCACAAATTTTTGCACGAGGACATTTATCATTCATAGCTTGTCGCCTTCTATTCACGGAGGTAAGCCAGCTTTGATTTCAATTCTCTTTGAAGCCGCTGATACGCCTATCCAGTCTCCGCATTATTGATAACTGGGAGATCTGGGGCTGGAAAGACATCAATTGCTAAGACGGTCGCCAAAACAATGGAAAAGGACCCCAACGTGCATTCTTGTTCGTGTGCATCTCTGAGATATTTATTAGTGTATTTGACGCCCAGCAGATACGCTATACGTCGATCTCTCCCGATATACTGAGAAACCTATATCAAAAATCAGAGAACTGTTCAAATACTGGCTCGACAAAGCTGCATGGCATCAGCCTTCGCTCCTCCTCTTCGACAACATCGATAAACTTATGGGGGTGGAGGTCGAGGTCAGTCATCGGTGTTTGTTAAGGTCTATGTGTGCGGTTCAACTATTTTGAATTCCTAAGCATGCAGATTCGTTTCGGACAAGACACGTCACAGAAACTTTCGTGAGAATGTATTCCGTCTCCGCGCGGACCGCTGCACCAAACATGAGAGGAATCATCGTTATTGCCACCGCCCAGTCTCAAGCCACCATTCATCCGCTACTCAAAACACTGCATGTCTTCGACGAGACCATCAATGTCCTTCCTCCAGATAAAAACGCCAGGAAAGATGTAAGTAACGCTTCAGAATGTGTTCCAGAATACACTCCACTCACATACACCAAGATCCTTGCCACATTCGTAGCAAGTCGTCTGGATGCGTCGGATATAAACATGGATGATGCATTAAACTTCAGTGCTTTGGCTACTCAGACAGAAGGATATGCTGCTATGGATTTAGAAGATCTAGTGGCGAGAGCTGTGCACCAGGCGGCCATACGGGCTGCACAAATATCACATCCTAGAAATATCCGGGTGAGTGTGTCTTCACTCAACCTGTCGTTAAGAGTGTTGAATATTTGGCAGCCTACTTTAAAGGCTGAGGATTTCGCATCTGCTCAAGCGGATTTTGTCCCGCATTCGTTGCGGGATGTCCAACTACAAAAGTCTGGCGTTGCTTGGTCCGATATCGGTGGTAAATATTATGTATATCTTTGCTTGGACGTTTTCCAATCTGCTTTGGTCATCCAAAGGTTTACACGACACGCGTAGAGTCTTACGAGAGACTCTGGAGTGGCCGACCAAGTATGGTCCGATTTTTGCGCAATCTCCTCTTCGGTTGCGCTCAGGGTTTGTATCACAATATTAACATCAACAGTGCTCCGTGCTCATCTCGCCTCTATGGCAGTCTTCTCCTATATGGTTTCCCTGGTTGTGGCAAAACGCTTCTTGCCTCAGCAGTAGCAAAGGAATGTGGGCTCAACTTCATAAGCGTCAAGGGCCCAGAAATCTTGAATAAGTACATTGGCGCTAGCGAAAAATCAGCAAGTCCTCTGGACAAATCATCACTCTTGGCCATCTGACGAGTTTTTTTTTGACAGGTTCGAGATCTTTTTGAACGAGCTACTGCTGCAAAGCCATGCGTATTATTCTTCGATGAGTTCGACTCAATCGCTCCTAAACGGTGCATGCGGTGTTTGTTCCTTACCAGTTGGATACTGAATCGAGTGTTTAGAGGTCACGATAGCACTGGGGTAACGGACAGAGTCGTGAATCAGATGTTGACTCAGATGGATGGTGCTGAAGGTTTAGATGGTGTATATGTCCTCGCAGCAACGAGGTACGTAGTTTCTGAACTCCCCTTATAGGTTATAGCTCATATTTAGAGCTAGTCGTCCAGATTTGATCGATTCCGCCCTGCTGCGGCCTGGACGACTTGACAAAGCTCTTCTGTGTGACATGCCAGATGTCAAGGATCGTAAAGAAGTTCGTGTTATCTGTCTACCTTCGCTACTTTTTACAGATGCATGGGAGTAGATTCTCGAGTCCGTCAGTCGCAAGGTGTCCCTCTCACCTGAGATAGATCTGTCTGCCATTGCAGAAGCAACAGAGGGATATACTGGTGCGGATCTGCAAGCACTAGTGTATAACGCCAATCTCGAAGCTGTACATGCCGTTATGTCTCTTGATTCCACTACCCGCACTTCCAGGGCCACAGATGAGGACGAGGAGAAAGTGGAATATGTGGTCATCGGTGGCAATGAAGAACAAAACGGAGAGAAGAAGAAAGTTACTTCCAGAGCTGAGGAAGCTGCGCTCCAAAGAAGGGTGAGTGTCTTCTATTTTCCACTATCGTACATCCTCGACTTGTTGCGCTTTCTTTTGGTTTGTAGTGGAAACAAATGCTTTCATCGGATATAAATCCTCGCTCAGAGTCAACAAACAAAGACGATAATGCTAGCACGAAACGTACAAAGGTGATCCAAATTTCGATATCGTGAGCCAGTCGGTATTCTGACGTCTTTGCAGCCTGTGATCTTGCAGGAGCATATGCAAAAAGTTCTTAGTACAACGAGACCTTCTGTGTCCCCACAGGAGATCCGGAGGTTGCGACAAATGTCAGTTAAACATCCCATATCCCAAAGCAACCTTTTCTTGATGCATGTTTTCTAAATAGTTATGAAGAATTCGATTCAGACCGAGGTGGAGGGATGCCTGTTCCGCCTGACCCTGGAGGGGTTGGGAATCGAGCATCGTTGATGTAAGCGAAGAAAGGATAGTTATCATCTGAAGTCTTGGTTATGGTAATTACTGTACTCACAAACACAAGTTTTCTTTATGATGAAAAACTCAACTGCTTTCCTGATTTTCGAAGCTTATTAAGGGTTGAGAGAGAACATGGAAAGATCAACAAACGGACATCTAATCGACTAAGAAAGGTCTTCAGATTTGAAATTTAGTATAAGACCTTCCGGATGTCTCACTGCACATACTCATGTACTTTCTCTCTCTCCATCCTCGGAGAGGGCGGAGGATTTAGTTTTGGCAAGGTTCGATGATTATGAGATGAGATCATACGATGCTTGCAACACACGTATAATACTTTCTTACTAGCCTTATAAACCTAGAATACGCGTTTCTATGTACCTAACTCCCTCTCATTACATAGAAAACACATTCCTTGGTCGACATTTGCCATCACTTGTAGGCTATACCTAAAGTTCTCATCTTCCATCCCAACTGCTCGTACGTCCATCCAAATACCGTTCCGTCGTCCTTGTGGAGCGTAGTCATGCTCTTGTGCATCCCAGGCTGTCCGTGCAGGTTGTTCAAAACCTTCATTTCCTCTTCTGACAAATGCACAAGCTATTCAACCAGGTCAAGTTTGAAGCTCTAAATTTATAATATGGGTCGAACGAAGACTAACCGTGAAGTTCGTTTTCATCCGGTCTACGTTTTCTGTCTTGGGAATCACGACGATTCCTCTTTGGACGGCCCAGCTGAGCACGATTTGGGCGTTTGCTGTCAGTCCGTGCGCCTCCGCAATGGACCGGATCGTCGGATCGACGTGGAGAGTAGGTTCACGTTGACCTAGAAAAGCCCTGGGTCAGATTCTGGTCTAACTAGGGCACTGAAGGCGCAGGATAACGCCATAATGGGAAAGAAGGAGAAGGAATACGTCGACGGACCCAGAGGCGAGTATGCAGTAACGAGGATCCCCTTCTCATCGCAAAACGCCTTTAGCTCGTCTTGTGGAAGGCAAGGATGCAATTCCACCTGGTTCATGGCAGGAACGACAGAACAATCGGCAAGCAGCGTTGTAAGTGTCTTGATCGAGAAATTCGACACTCCGATGGCCTTGACCTTGCCTGAACAAATAGCGTTATCTCTTCTATTATTCAGGTTGGGGATGATAAAGCGGAGTGCACCTGTTTCCAATAATTTTTCCATATCTTTCCATGTCTCTGTGAACGTGGGGCTTTGCTCTGGTTGCAGAAAACCCTCTTATGAGATATGGATAATCTTGTGAGTTTGACACAGCCATTATGAAGTGGTTGTGAAGACCCAAACCTCTATGGCCTATTGTAGAAGCCTGCGGCCAGTGCATGAGATATAGATCGATATAGTCCAGCCCGAGCGCTTCGAGTGACGCATCAAACCCCTCTCGGACTTTATCATGGAATTTGTTGCTGCGCAATATGATGACCACTCAAACACATGGGTAAGAAACCAGAGCGCAACGAACGTACGCAAGCTTTGTGGTGACAAAGAACTCCTCTCTGGGTATTCCCGATTCTCTTATAGCCTGTCCAACATACTCTTCGTTGCCTGATAACGACGACGTGAGCTCGTGAGATCTGTCGAAGATCTATCGCTTTTACCATATGCGGTTGCCTAACAAGATTCAAGTCTATTAGCAACTACATAATAATCGTGATATCCAACACGTCCAAGAAGAACTTACAGTATCGAAGTGACGATATCCGACCTAGTATGCAGACGATAAATCCAAGATAAACGTAGATATTAAGAAATACATACCTTGATGGCATTCTGACACATTTGGAGGGTTCTCTGAGTCTGCTTGGCTTCCGTTCCTATCCACGATCTAGTAGTACAGAACGCGTACGATCAACAAAGAGAGGCCAGAGTAGTAGTGCAAGACAATCTGACCCCATGCCCACAGAGGGAACCAAGGCACCTGTATTGAGTTTGAAAAAGGGGATTGGGGCTGCCATGATGGAAAATCTCGACGGAATAAATGTTAGATGTGGTATAAAAACGATATCTGTTGCAAACGTGGGAATCGCCTTTTGCGGCGGAAAGCGTCAAGCGAGTCACTAGTTATAGTTGTGCGCTGGTACTTCGGATCCGAAGTAAAAGCGTACGACTATGAAACAGGCAGGTCACCAGACTACTAAACAGGTCCGACCTTTCCGCTGACTGTCATGCAGTAACTTTCAGCCTGGCGTACACTAAGCACTCAAGAGCAGTTGGCATAAACTACTCCCGGCCGGTCCATTTCTTTCCGCAGACTTGCACTATCTGCTTATCCTCTATTCTAGACGAAGGTGTCCCATATAAATATGATCTACAACGACGACACCTAGACGAGTAATCTCGCATCACACTGTGCTGTGGATCGGAACAGAGCTTTTGCATGCAGCTAAATGACTCACCCGCAACTCTTCAGGGCGACAGGGCTTACTGACATAGCGATCACACTTATTTCCATGGCCATGATTTGAGTCAGAAAAGTCTGCCCTCAAAAAGATGACGTTATGGTCGCTCTTGCGACCATCATACGATGGATCCTTTTGCTTCTCGCTCGACAAAGATACTGTCATCAAGTTCCTCGACAACAGTATAGGACTTCAAGTGGTTCTCTCATATCGAATGGTCGGATGTCAATCCTAGCCGAAGGCTCGATACCAACAAATCGTCCCTGGGGCTGAAGCGAACAGGCAGGATCACCAACGAGATTGTTGTCCGGGGGCCGCTTTTATCGCAGGCATATATCTGTATCAAATAACAGAGATAAGATATCGCACTCCTTAACGACGGTAACAGCACTCTTTTTTTCACTTGTTGCTCAAGATACTGTTGCGAGTTCTTGTAGTGACGTCAGGGATATATCTGCCGGCCTTGGCCATTTTCCGCGGATTGGAGATAGGGTGCAGGTTGACCAATGCTACTTCTGTGGGGGGGATGTGATTCAGGGTAAGAAAGCGGGATCCGGGGGGGGGGTCTTTACTAGATTCGAGTACTTGAAAGGGGGCCGCTGTTAGGATCACACACACCGGAAGCGAACAAGACGTCGGCGCGAAAAGTGGTCAGGTCTTTTGAAGATAGATGCCATCTCATGGGGTCGGAGAGTCCATCCGATCGTTTCATGCTCAAATATCCAGCTATCGTAAAGATAAAAAATGGTGCCATTGATATATCCGTACAAGTGCCGGAGACGAACATCCATGGCGACGCCTGCAAAACCTTGGCATGAAAAGGTGCAATTGGTCGTCATGCTACTATAGACTCGTCGAACGTTTCTGGGCTCCAACATGTTGTAAAACAATGTCATGAACACTATTTGACGCCAGGACCACTTGCCCATGACGTACGTTTGAAAACCACATCTTTGACAAGAGGACAGTTCTCACGGTGCTAGACCTTTGTCAAGGGTTCCTTCTATGCAGGTGTTTTGGACACCATGAAGAATTGATCATACCTTCACTCACGTAAGTCAGAATACACTTGCCAACCATACAACAATACAACAGTCAACTTACCGATTGTTGGGTATTAATATAACAGCGCACGAGTGGATCAACCTGTTCTCGCCATCCTCCCCATTGAACTTTCTCAATTCCCTGTTCATCTCATATATCGAATTGAATCACAATGACCAATACTATATGGTATCAAACAAAGGACCCTCTGACACGTCAACCTGAAACGTTATAAGCAGATGTGACACTACTTATACCGGCGGTCAACGTGCTTGTCAAAACATTCAATTGTCGTACTCACTAGTGCTGCTGCGGCGGCGAGGTGGTTCTCGTATTTCCCCCGTATTGTGGTAGTGGGTCTCGCTACCTGTAGTACATACCACCTGCCGGCAGGGAGCGTTGTTGCGATCGGACAGAATTTCCCTCACGACCACAGACACCTATATGAGTGAAGTGCTGTTAATTTCAACTTTACCTCACATGATTACTGAATTTGCACAAGGGAGAAAGTTACGTGGCTC
>QGOD01000538.1:22450-44445 GCA_003313065.1 Sarcodon sp. MG97 | reverse complement strand
AGGTCGCTTCATCGAAGGCCCCCTTGTCATTGTATTGGATCTAGTTGGCATTTGACGAGATGGTGTGTCGCGGTATGAGTCAATGTATTCCTCGACGAATTGAGTCGACTTCGGTCCGCTGCTATTTGCTGAGAAAAGAAAAGGTAATAAAAGTGAAGAAAGAGTGTCATACACCAAACATACGTTGTAACTTGACAACAGTCTGGCTGGTGTTAATTCCATTCCGCGCGTCAGGCAAAGAGTCATTTCTCTTCTTAGGCATACGGAGTGATCCAATACCAGCAGCGTTGAGAGGTTCATTATCAGGTTTGCCAGGCTTACGTGATTCATCTAGTGATGATTGTGATGAATGACCCTTGGTCCGTTCCCGAGCATTGTCAGGAACAAAGATGGTGGTCTTTGATCGCTTAAGTGGTGAGATCGGATCATCAACAACCCCTAGGGACCGAATGGTCAGATCACCAAGGATGGATACGCGGCCATTGAACCTACTGGGTGGCGGCACAGTGACGCTTCTGCTCAACTCGGACGGTGGCTGTAGATCGTCAATAAACACGCCTTGAGGAGCACTGACTTGTTTAAGTCGGTTAGGACCAGCAAAAGTAGTGAATACGTCAGTGGCGTCGGCTGTAGCAACGAGTTTCTGATGCGCTGGTTATCAGCGGTCGAGATAGTACGCCAGGAGTAAATGGAGACTCACAGCTTTGCCTAGATAATCCTTCTGTTTCGCGTTCTTGATCTTGTTCTCCGATGGGCGATAGAGCACCCCGACGGGCTAATAGCAGTATTAATAGCGGAGACAATACCGTAGCATAGGGCAACTCACTATGCTGAACACAGTGTACCCCTCCCCTTTATCCAGGATAGCCTCGTCTATAACAACGTGTTCATCCGTAACCTTCACTTTCTGCGCCTCATCCAGTAACTGCATTCCTTCCATGATCCGGCCAAGGTATATGAGCGTCAAGCCCTGATTGAAAAGCACCTCACACGAAAAGAGTCTGAATTTGAGACCTAGCTGCTCGTAATTACTATATAGTCGCATACCAAGTCAACTATACCGCATATGCCTCTGTTAGATAAGTCAACTCACATGGCTGTATTGCCTCTCAGATAGGAAAACGCCTCTTCAAAATTCTGATACGCAAGGTCGTATCGAGCGAGAAGGAAATTAGATACGCCGCATTGGAAATAACCGATGGCGAGGTATTGGTCCAATTGAGTGGCTGCAACGAATTGTTCTATAGCTCTTTCGTGCTCGCCGATAGTAGCATAGATAAGCCCAATGTTAGTGAAGATCTTTGAAGAGTCTGCGATCCGCTGTGGTAAAAAAAAAAAGGCAAGACACCAAATGAAGCATCCATAGGGGATTTGGAGTGGAAATTAACATACCGAGAATAGTTCCAGCGCCTCTTCGAATTTCTGTGCATCATATGCAGTCAAGGCAGATGACCAAATCTCGAGTTCAGCCTTGAGTGACATTGGTATCAAAAGGTTGGGATTTGCGAACCAGCGCAAAGAAAAATGAAAGTTCTAAGAAAAAAAAAGGGAGTGTTTTGGTGGAAAGGAATGAAAGAGAAGATGGAAGCGAAAAGAAGGAGAGAAAAAACTCGACACGCTACAGGCAATGGAGCATACTTATAGCATCATCGCCTTGGAGATGCTTGCGGAAAAAGGGCTTGTAGCTATATAAGGTTCCTTCGCAGCAGCTGATGACATCAATTCATCCGGTGAGCTTCAACCCACCACCACGCATTCCGGTCGGCCGGTCGTGTTCAATTTGATCTCTTGATTCTGTAGTTTGTTTCAGCCGTGATGCCTTCTCTTTTGGCATCCATTCGCCCCCTCCATTGTCTGGACCGCATAATGGCGACCCCATTTCAATTACAGCATTTGTAACAGGCATTTTTGCTGTCGGCCTGGAGACAATTGTCCGATGTCAAAGCGTCTTCCCATTCGCATTTGTTATTCCGAGGTAGGAAGGTTTTGTCGACGGCCTGTGCCACAATAACAGCAATAAGATAAAATAGGTTACTAGGGACATTCTCCGATCAACCCGGGACCTCTCCAAGAGCTTTTCCCTCTCGTCCACGCGAAATCACGCAATTGCTCGGGCGGGCTGAAGCGGTACTCAGTCTATCTCGCTCATGGTCCTCTCCACAAACTCGATATTATTTAAGCAGTAGTAAGTGATACAGTTGCTGTCCCGGCCATAAGGGGTCAAAACTAATGCGATGATTGCACCAGACAAATTTCTGAAACAAGAAAATTATGTATCGTGTATGACCTGAGCCATTATTGGCACCATGGCCAACCCATTGTAGTGATATCTACAAGCAAAATGTATTCTATACGCCCTTCGCAGCCGTGATGAATGAGATGACTTTGGCTAAGTCTTTGCCTTGCCCATTCTCCATTTCTACACCCCCACTCACATCAACGGCCCAAGGCCTCACCTTCTCCACAGCCTCCCGTACGTTATCAGCTGTTAAGCCTCCAGCCAACATGATGGGCATCCACTTAGCACTTTGTCGGCTGTCCAAAACGGCTACAGGCTCGGTTACGAATGTTCCCACTTCACCTGCATCAACCACAGCCTTCGCAATGTTCCAATCAACAACCTTCCCGGTGCCGCCACTCAATCCATCTGATTCCCTGACGGAATCAAGTAAGACAAAGCTGCTCAATCCAGGCCTCGTGATCTCTTCTAATCCTCGTCCATCCTTATCAACATGACAGACCTTTATTACTGGAACAGGGATATGTTTGCTCCACTCCACAGATTCTACTCCATGCAGTTGAACTACGTCCAACTGAACAGCGGCAACTGTCTCCAGTATGTAATCAAGCGGCTGGTTTTGGAACACGCCTACTAACAACGGGCCCCCAATGGAAGAGACGATGTATTTCAACCGCCTTGCTTGGGCTGTATACCAGGGCTCGTTATCCAACCTCGGCATGCAGGAATGTCTTGATTTTGGTTGTAGCCTCGCAGACCTGATCTTAGCTGAGATTTTTCGGGCTTCGTCCATACCGATGACTCGTTTGGATTTAGAGGCAAACATCAGCCCCAACATATCTGCACCCGCTTCCATAGCGCCTAGAGCTTCCAACTCCGTTTTAACACCACAGATCTTGACCAACGGTGTCGACGCACTCAGGTCTTCGCATTTTGTTTCCGGCCAATCCAATAATTGTCTAATAAACGATCCGGTGTCTTTGGCCCTCATCAGCGCTTCACCAACAAGCACAGCCCTCACGCCCTGCTCCACATACGTCCTGACGTCACTTGAAGAGGTGATCCCGCTCAAAGCACAGAGCACAACGTCTCGCTCTTTAACCATGTCCACCAATCTGCTAGTGGTCCCCATATCGACATCGAATGAATGTAAATTTCTATTATTGACTCCGATAACTTTTGCTCCCAATGCTAATGCTGTTTCCATCTCTTTTGCGTTGTTCACCTCGACAAGCGGCTCCATTCCGAGCGAAAGGGAGTACGAATATAATGCCTGAAGTCGAATAGCAGAAAGCATAGCAACGATGAGTAAAACGGTATCTGCACCGTGTAGCCTAGCTTCGGCAATCTGGTACTCATCAAGGATGAATTCCTTTCGAAGGATCGCCGGCCTGTTGGGCAAGTTATCGACAGCCTGTCGTGCTAACCGCATATCGAGCAATGAGCCTTTAAACCAGGTGGGTTCCGTAAGGACCGAAATCACTGAGGCACCAGAAAGGGCATATGTGAGAGCCTGCTGTGCGGCATTGGCGGACATCGCTATCGGGCCCTTGGACGGAGAAGCGCGCTTGATCTCTGCCATGAGGGCAGGAGTGCGAGATTTAATTCGTGAAACGAATGATATGAGGGGAGGAGCGAGTGACATCGAGAGCAACGTGTCCAAGTCAGCCTGGGAGGTCCCAGGGGTTGCCTTTGCCTCTTCAACATCTTTGAATCTCTGGGCATAGATTTTCTCTAGAATTGAAGGAACTTTTGATGCAGGTGATGAGAGCGGCACCTGCTTGGACGACTCGATGGTAAACAGAGGGATATTCCTGTCTAACACTCCAAATGCCGGATTTTCCTCCCAAGTGCCACCTTTTAATGACAAGAAGTTTCGAAATAAGATATCTGCAGCTTCGGAAAGGATACTTTCCGGGTGGTATTGGACTGCTTCGACGGTATATTTACGGTGCCGAACACCCATGATGACCCCACTCTCTTCCGTGGCAGCTGTGATCGCAAGCTCGGGGGGAATTGTCTCGACATTGGCGCTGAGAGAATGGTAACGAATAGATTCGATCCCTTGAGGGACACCCTTGAAGCATCCCCTGCCATCGTGCCGCACACGACTGGACTTCCCGTGCATAATTTCGCCTGCGTATCTACAAGTAGATCGCTATTCAATCTTACCGGAAAGAAGAAAACACAGACAATAGACCCATAACACAGAAACGTACGAGATGTCACCACCAAACGCATCTACAAAACACTCCAACCCCATACAGACGCCGAATATAGGAACTTTGCCGACAAAGTACTTGATGGCATCGGTCGAAATGCCCGAGTCAGTCTTTGGATGGCCTGGGCCGGGGGATATGATCAACGACTTGATGTTGAGTTTTGGAAAGTCGGACACGGCGATTGCATCATTACGAATGACGACTACCGACGCCCCGAGCAGACAGAGCGACTGGTAAAGATTCCAAGTAAAAGAATCGAAATTGTCGATCATCAAGCAATCTATAGGAACAGTGAGGTGAGGTGGCAATGGCATCTTTGTTTGGGAGATATGGCAGCAAGGAGAGTGTGTTTTTTTTATAGAGATCAAGAGATCAGGACGTTGGGGCTCTCTGATATGGGGGGTCGCTATGCCGTACGACGAGCTGTTCGAACGTTGTTTGACATTAGATTGCGCTATTCCCGTTACCTTCGTGGAATACCGGTCCGGCATCTCGGCACAGCGCCGTAGTAAATATATTGTCTATTAACTTCCCGGACATTTCGGACTAGGACAATCTCCAACTCAGAAAAAGCATAAATTTTGTTCCTACTCTAAAAACCGCAACAATTATTCGGTGCGTCTACGCGTCAAGATGATCCTGACTAGTACGAGCGTACCCCATATCACATGACAGAAGCGCGCTCACTGTCAACGTCGAGATTGAAAGAATGCAATGTTTGCCCCAAAGAGATACGATGTTTTCTCACAGAGCTCTGAGTCCTCCAGGGGTAAAACTTGGTTTTCGTAACTGTTAGGATAAGATTATAGCTAATAACCATTGTTTTGGGTATTCAGTTCTATTCTTAGTTTCTACTTTATTATTTACACGTGTGATATAGGCATATAAACCATGTTCCGATACTCCTGCTTGCTGTCGTCATAGAGTGCAAGAACAACAGCGAGGAGGAGTAAGCAACCGTGGGAATTACTAACTTGGTTCGGTTTGGTGAATGTGGGATCACTGAGACCGGCTATCATGAAAAAAAGTTCTCAAATGAACCTTATGTGTTGGTTCAGAAATGGTATACAGTCAAGGAATAGAGATATGTTGAAGGTTTCGCGAAAGATAAGGCGTCTTTACTGTTATGAGTCCTATATAAATTCGACCCTCTAATATCCTGAGCGCGTCCGACCGTGAGGCGATACCTTGTCTGTTAACGTGTAAGTATGGTCTTCTGGATCCTCGTGTGTCCATCCGGTCCATCCATAATAATGAGTTTGTACATTCATTACAAGGGATTGTTGCACCGTTAGATGGTCAGTCGTCATCGCTAAAGGTTAGCTCATCTTCGTCATCCGAGGGAAGGCCGCAATTTCCCTTCGATACCGGCAGTACGCGATGTCTGAGACAACAGACGTTAAAAAGATAAAAGGAGGTGAAAGAGGCCCTTTACTTGACAAGGAAGTCTTCAATCTCGCTCCTGCCGGCCTCCCAATCGACTCGTACCCAGTTATAGACCAGATCACCATCCTGATAGACCAATAATGTAGGTAACATATCGGTATCCACCTCGACTTCATCGTCATTTGTTTCTTCTTCTTCTTCAACAAATTTCTCCGGCTCGTCTGCGTATGGATCGTCATCGTCATCGTCTTTATATTTGCTTGGCATTAGAGCAGATTTCGTAGAGCGAGATATTGACGAAGACAGTAAGGGAGATGTTCGCGATGTTGTGGGAGTAGACGCGAACCCCAGAACACTAGCTTTCGCTCTGAGAAATTTGATGGAGGTATGCTGCCGTGCAAGACGGCCGAGTGAATCATCTAGCAAAATGCATCGTTCCAGTGACTGTCAAGCAAGTCATGAGTAACACTGAAGACGAAACGACCGAGGGCGAACAAACAGGATCATAGATGTGTACAACCACCCAAACTCCTCGGTCTTCAGATTCAATGGCCCGCAAGAACCCACCAAGACCGACCTCCCTTAAATGCCCAAATCGCCCCCGACCCATATTGTTCCCATTGAAGAAAGAGATATGTTGACCAGTGATCGTTCCCTGGATATTATTCGTTTCGAGGGCCTTCTCCCTCTCCTCTTCTAGAAATGTCTTTCCTCCCAAACTGGCTTTCTCCATTTGTCTGTTTAGCTCCTCCACTTCCTTTGCTCGTTTGAGCTTTGCACTTGATGCTGCTTCATTTCGATCTCGAATCACACCCTTAACACCCGTACGCCCCGGGCCCATGCCTATCGACTGTTGCTGTCCTTCGTCCTCTTGTGCTCGAGCAGTGCTTCGTATGTGGTCCCTGTTTTCTTGCTCTGAGTCGTAGCTTGCATCGTCTGGCCATTTCGCGGCATCGGGAGACGGCGATCGTTGAGGCGATGAAGAACGGGAGCCGCCACCGAACAACCTCCCTGAAAGTACTAGAGCCTCAAGGTCGGCCTTGATAAACACATAGTCAAGTTCGATGAGCTTATCGAGGCCTATAAAAACCGGCGCGCACCATTTGTCATGAAACGAAATAAAGAGAGTGCTAATGTGGCAGGAAGAGTAGTATGTTAATGATGATTAGTAACTGATTAGACAAGCAGGAACTTCGAGCGCATTTTCCTTCTCTAGCTACAAATTCACAGAGATCTCCGTGCCCTAAACCGGTATAATTGGCCAGGTAGGTGTTGCTGCGGCACTAAGAATACTATACATAGTGTGTAAATGAGAGATTATAAAAAAGAACGTAATTGTTCGTATGGTAACAGGTACATATAGTTCTCTTGGCAATTCTCAAGAGTAATAGACGTAAATAAGGTTGGCTTCAGGTACATTTTATTACAGGAACTAATGCTTTTAGTTCACTGTAATGCAGAACCAGAGTGCAGACCAATTTACGAGTCAGGGAAACTCATAATGCGCAGACTCGTCGGACATGGTCCGCATTTACATCCAAAAGCAAATAAACAGCTGACCACAGTGAGAAGCTATGGGAAAGTTAATCTCTCCCCAAACACTGTCAGAATCGACTCGGGCCACCTTATAGATATCCAGCAGCGTAGATGGAACCCGGGCCTGCAGTGGTTGCATGTGACCTGTGATGAACCTCAAGCACCAGTAACAGGTATGGTATTGTATAGTTGGAAAGCATCTGTCGTGTTACTAGAACGAGCACAGTATCACGGATGTGTTGCCCTCGTCTTGAAGAATACCTATAGACCTGTTTATTGATTATTTTGATAATACGAAGCTTACAGAGGGCGCCGTGGAACATTCCGAAGAGCCATCTAACGATGATGCATCTATGGCAGAACACGGAACTCTCCATAGAGCTTAGTAGCCTTTATCAAAGAGGAAACAAGAGGTTATGCATGACCTAGTTCAACGAGACCAATGCTAAGGCACACATCATGGATGTTGTTTGCAATGATCGGTGTCCATAGTTGGCCCGAGAAAAGCTGATATATCGATGATGTGGGGTTGTCCTTCTGGATCGCGCAGAGCGCTCATACCTCATCGAAATATGCTGATTACAACAGTGTATTCGGGTATGGGCGCATCCCAACAGTCTTGGTAGGTTCTTGTTTTTTTACTTGATCAACTTGACAGCGATCAAGTTGTTGATTATGATGACGACGAAGACGCGGCTGATGCGCTGCTGAGGTTGTTGCGTACGAAGGTCATGGGTACTACAATACGACTTGAAGGGGGTTCGTGAATTGTATGAAACGTTTCCATCATGACCGCTTACTTTTTGAATTTAATTCAAATCCCTGAGGCTCGATAAGTATGTAGGGAGCAACCGTTCCAGTTCGGAAGAGCTACCTGAAGCGAACAGCACCTCGCTTGAAGTTGATCATGATGAGTGGCACATGGAGTTCGCAAAACGCGTTACACAACCGACACCTGACAAAGCCAAGCTGCCACAGAGTCGACGCAGGGTCACCTATATATTACTCCAAAATTAAGCAAGGTTATGAATAGAAGGGCGTCTACCTATAAACAATACGAGTTGCAGGATACCCGATGGTGTTAGTCTAAGCAGAGGCTGGGAACGTGCGAACAGGATTTGCGCCGCATCGGACACAAGCATGGAGATGAAACAACGGCTTGGGGTAAATAAAAGTGACGATTCGTTTCTACTGAACGGTTAGAACAGTGACAGTTGGTCCGAATCACGTCTGCATCAAAACCTACGGAGGGATCAGAGGCGGTGCCCGTATATTAAGAGAAACCTGGAATACATCCTGCCTCCTCCTCCTGTTCGTCGGTCCCGTGCTGATGGGCCAAACATCCAGCTTAAAGAACATAAGGATAGCTGGCTTTCTAATCTGCGGCAACTCTGTTTCAGAGGTCGACCCACAGCCGGCGTTCGTTCAAGTCACAAAACAGGAAGCGCCAATCCAATCACACGTTCATCGATACGGAGATTCTGTAAGCAATCGATCCTTCCTTTCTGCCAAAGACTCTGGCGTCCTTGACCTCGTATGTCACCCCCGCTATAGCTGTCCCTCTAGCTGATCCTTCTTTTCGTTCAGGTAAATTCTCGACCACTAGCACCATCACCACCAACGCCGCCCCCGACCTCCCTAGCTCAGCCTATCTTAGAGATGCAGAGACACAGTTTCACCGCATTAAACTCTACTTTCGTCGTTGACACAGAATACCAGTTCGTCAAGGAGCTCGGACAGGGCGCTTACGGTTGTGTCGTCGCTGCCAAGCATCGTAGAACAGGAGAGGGTTGTGCTATCAAAAAAATTACCAATATTAACACAAAAAGAATTTTAACAAAACGATGTCTGCGAGAGATCAAGTAAGTCCTGCCCATCTCTACCATCATATCTGTACTGATGTCCTTTGTGAAAGGTTGTTGCACCACTTTCGTGGTCATAAGAACGTTAGTTCGCGTCTTTGATGTCTTTGCGATCTCCTAAAGCTTTGCGCGCACAGATAACGTGCTTGTATGACATGGACTTGGTACGCAGACCTGATGGAAACTTCGATGAGGTTTATCTTTACGTGCGCCCATTTTTCTCGTAGTCATGTGCCAACCGCTGACTTTTATCGTTCAGGAAGAATTGATGGAAGCAGATTTACATGCCATCGTGCGGTTATCTCTCCCTCGTCATCTATTTATCTAACTTGTTCTCTGATAGATTCGATCTCAACAACCATTGTCCGATGCCCATTTCCAGTCTTTCATATATCAAACTCTCTGTGGATTAAAATATATCCATTCCGCGAACGTGATCCATCGAGATCTTAAACCAGGCAACTTGCTTGTCAATGCCGATTGCGAACTGAAGATCTGTGACTTCGGTCTCGCTAGAGGGTACACGCCTGGCGGAGGAAACAACACCAAAGCCGGTTCAAATCAAGGCTTTATGACGGAGTATGTTGCCACTAGGTGGTATCGCGCACCGGAGATCATGTTGAGCTTTGCCAACTACGTACGCCAATGTCCCTTCCTCCGCAATACGAAATTAACACCGTCATTTTAGTCCACGGCCATCGATGTTTGGTCTGTCGGCTGCATCTTGGCTGAGTTGCTGCTTGGCAAGCCCATCTTCAAGGGCAGGGAGTACGTGGATATCGTCCTGTGTGATTTAACGTGCCTAAATTAACGATTATAACAGTTACGTTGACCAGCTCAATCAAATCCTACATTACCTAGGCACCCCCTCAGAAGACACGCTTCGCCGTGTCGGATCCCCTCGTGCCCAGGACTATATCCGTTCACTGCCAATCAAGCCCCGGGTTCCGTTCTCCACTCTTGTCCCTCACGCGAACCCGCTCGCAATTGACCTACTCTCACGAATGCTCAACTTCGATCCCGCAAAACGAATTACTTGTGATGATGCCCTCAATCACCCATATTTCCAAGTGTGGCATGATCCTGCAGATGAGCCTGTGTGTCCAGCAAAATTCGACTTTGGGTTTGAGGAGGAAGACTCGATCGAAGGAATGAAGAAATTGATCGTCGATGAGGTGGAGACTTTCCGAGCGGAGGTTAGAGCTCAGGCTAGAGCAGCTGGTCAGATCCGCCGGCAAGACAGGTTCGTGGTATTATTTGCTCATGCAAACGGACCACGTATGCTCAGATATATCTCATGTAGCTTGCCTATCCCAACTAGGGAAGAAATCATGAATTCTCCTGTTGTGGAACATGGACCAAATGACGGGGCGACATCCGGATATACGAGATATCCTCAACGTCCTCCCAGCCCAGTGATGGATGACCCAAGCGCAGAACTCGAACGAGAACTCGCTGGAACTCACTTGTTGAACCGAAAATGAGGATTATGTAATGAGGTTAGGTTTGGACAGTTTTCTTGTATATCCTGCCAGTGGACTCATCTTTGGTGAGCTGTTGTTTCGATGGTTGACTTGTATAGGTTTGGTAGGCAGGAATTGTACATACTTCCCTATCTATTTACTCCGTAATTACAGTGACTATTCTATGTTGTATACATTGGTGTATTTCGTGACTCCGTTTCAAACCTTTTGGAATCGGCAATACACGGCTGTGCGCTTTCAGCTTCGAAAGCCGTTCGGTACGACGATAGGTCTTCGCTTAAGTTACTGTCTCAGACGCATACGGTACCAAAAGCTGTTAACCCTCGTTGCAATGCATCGTTGCTGCGCATTGATACTCGAGAATCAAACCTTGGGGGTATGTTTCGAAGTATCCAAAAGTGTGTGTTTGGAGAGCATCGTGTTCTCAGGCTGTGGATTGATTCAAGTACCGTGACCCTTATGATGCACCGACCAGGACGGGATGGTGCAACCTGAAACTATTATTGGTAACCTTGCTGATTTATTGGAACATCACCTAGTAGTTGAAACGGGATTTTCTGAATTCAACTCACAACATTTTCGTACCGGAACTTCATGGGATATGTCTCTAACATACATATCTAATTTAGCCAAGGCATACCACAGTAAGAACATATTGCGAAAGGATAACCGGAATCAGGTCAATTGCAAGACTGACGCTTACGACAAATTTCCATAATTGTAGGGCTATATATACCGTTCAGCTGTTAACCATTCTACCTTTTGGTGTAACTGTTGGAGCGTCCGGCCGGCAGTATTACATCAATGGGGAATTGACTCAAGATTGGCCAACACAGTCTAGTAGTCCTGAATAATATCATGATGCATTGATGGTGCAGTAGTGGATTAGACTCCACATCTTTGATATCTGCCATGTCCTCCGAGTCCACTGGAATCGCAGCTGCAATCGCCGACCTGCGTGCTGCCTTTCCCAACCAAGATACCGTCTCAACAGACCAGTCTGATCTCCATGCACACTCTGAGCCTGTGTATTTCCAATACCCTAGTCAGTGTAGCGGCATGACTTGTCTTGTTTCTACTGTTGAAATTAACGTGATGGAATACTAGGCTCTCTTCACAATGTCGTCGTACATGTGCAATCAACGGAAGATGTTGTTGTGGTCGTGAAGATATCGCTGAAACACCGCGTCCCCATCGTGGTCCGCTCTGGTGGGACTGGTCTGGAATCTCAGTCTGTGGTAAAGTTCAACCATCTTTCCTCGTGTGATATCCGCCCTGACAGTATCCGTCAGGGTCTTGGCTCTCGGGGAAGTATCTGCGCCGATATGTCCAAAATGGATCGTATTCTTCATATCAACGGTATGCGACCCGATCCACCACCGTAAAGGTAGCCTTAGACTGACAAGGGGTGTAGAGAGTGATGCAGACGTCGTAGTCCAACCTGGCGTTGTTTGGAATGTGCTGAACGATACTCTCAAGGCAAAAGGTTTTTTTCTTCAACCAATCTATTTTAATTCGTGAAGAGTTTATTCATAGCATTGCAGGAATTCCATTATTCTTTCCGGTGTGCATCGACATACCTGTGTCTGTTTCCGTCTCCTTGTTCACACTTGTCTATTGATTTCAGCTTGACCCTGCCCTTGGTGCCACTATTGGCGGTATGATAAATACGGGTTGCAGCGGAAGTACTGCAGTTTCATTTATCTGACTTTTATTTTTCCCTTCTGAACTTGTGATAGCTAATGCCGTGAGGTACGGCACAGCTCGTGGGGAATGGATCCTTAACGCGGTCAGCCTTTTCCAGGCACTGTGATCATCAAAGCTGACTGTGCCAGACCGTCGTATTACCCTCGGGGGAAGTGATCAAGACAAGGCAGCGTTCGCGGAAATCATCCGCCGGTCTTGATATGACGAAAATGTTCGTTGGAAGCGAGGGTACGCTTGGCATCATAACAGAAGGTCGGTAACCCGTCCTACTTTAGGTGTTCAGACTGGTGATAGAGTTATATCTTGGCGTCTGCAGCAACCTTGAGGCTTGCTCCTCTGCTTCCTACCACAGTTGGCCTTGTGGCATTCCCAGATGTACACAAAGCGAGCCAAGCTGTGTGTGAAGTCTTGATTCGCGGTGGGATTATTCGTAAGTAACCCTGATTCCACTTCCTTCTGCGGTCGTTTCCTATAAACCCATAATTCCAATTCGACAGAATGTGCGGAACTTTTTGACGCTACAATACTAGAATGCATCAACATGGTCGGGAAGCGGCAATTTCAGGTCAAGGACAGTGTCATGTTCAAATATCAAGGTACAAAAGCGGTCATGGCGGACACATCCCGTCTCGTAGAAGAGATTTCCATCAAGTTCGGCGCTACGGAATTTTCATACTTTGAAGACCAGGAAGAGGCGGACGGTATTTGGAACCTAAGGAAGAATGCATTTACTACTGTTATGTCCAGATATCCGGAGTACGGGGCAATCGTCACTGATGTCTGGTATGGTCTGAATCTTCATAGCCATCGGGAAGCAAGGATATATATCTAAATCCTAATTTTGTCTGTGCTCCCCCGTTAGTGTTCCGGTGTCTCGTCTCCCAGATTTGATTCTTTCGGTAAAGAACGAAGTTATTGCAAAGGGCCTGCGGGCTCCTCTTGGAGGACACGTTGGGGATGGTACGCATCCTAACTTGCAACTACTCTCTCTCTACTTTTTGGGAGAAGAATAACTCGTATATGTGCAGGAAATTTCCACGCACTCCTCCTGCACAAGGGAGAGAAAGAATTCCAACTTGCCAATGAAGTCTTGGAGTTCATGATTACGAGGGCACTAGAACTTGACGGCACATGTAAGTTGCTCTGGTAATTCTTATGTTTCCGCCAGGTATCTTATTATCTATTCCCAATTAAGGTACAGGAGAGCATGGTGTCGGCTTGAGCAAAAAGAAATACCTCACAAGGGAGCTAGGCGAGGGGACCGTTGCGCTCATGTGCACTATCAAGCGAACACTCGATCCTCACAACTTGTTCAATCCTGGGAAGGTTCGTTATCAATTTGTTACCAAGCAAGTAGCTTTTCGGGTCCCTGATGGGTTGAATCTTTGCAGCTGTATCCTGAAGACATTCTCGGCTTTTCATCTGACAATGAGGAATCGGAGTCTTGAATGTACTACTACCAATTTAAAAGCGTTATCCAGTTACCCAGACGCGGAAGTACAGTGTGTATTGTTGGAGGCAACAAACTACGTGGATAATAGTTAAAATCGAATCAGTAATATCACACATTATCTTGGGGGACATTATGTACTATGTAACGCACATTTACTTGTATATATAAGTAAGCAATTTAGGGGGTATCTGTGATTGTATTTTGCGTCTCTACTCAAGTCATCTTGCCCAACGACTTCATGATATTCGCGATAGCGAAACTCGATTTCGCCATAACGTGTCTAGACTCTTTCGTAACTTCCGGCAGCGCCTGCACCTCGCTCAACTTATTAGCATGGTCACTCAATTGTCGCAAATACTCCTTTCCTTGGTGAACAGAACCTGGTGGAAGATTGTCCTTGCATACAGCAACAATGCTAGCCACGATGGTGATTATTTGCGTAATGTTTTCGTTCAACGTGGCAGAAGGGCTCGGACTGCGCACACCCGACAACACGTTTTGTATTGCCACGACAATCGAATCGGATTGCGCATCAAGATAAGGCTGACAAGCTCTGATTAACAAGTAGCCTCAAAGGGCAAAATTCAGCAAACCTTCAACTCGTTCCATGCGTCTTCCGGCCCTTCTGCAATTGTAGAGTCATCACTCAGGATGCCCGTCGTTGAAGGTTGGTCAAAGATGGGAGGTGGGGAACTGCCGTTTGAGCTTGGTGGGTTCGAGGTCGCCCGACGATCGTCCTCCCGAGTGGTAGGTCTCCGGAAATCATCCCTCTTGAAACTCTCATTACGGGTGTGCTTGGACTTGGATTCCTCCACGGTTCTGAGGGAAGGCGAGTATCCATTTGTAGCTGTATTTACAGATGTGGTATGTCCTGGTGAGAATTGTTCTTGTTCTGCTTGCGTCGCCTTCCGAATGAGGACTGTTTTTCCGATCTCCGTAATAGTAGAGGAAACATGACTCGAAGCAGCGTCCAGCAAGCTGACTGGCGACATTCCTGAGCTTGTTGCGTGGGTCTTGGTTGCGGCAACGAGATTGCTGAGCGTTGCTTCAGCTCTTTCTCGCAAGGCTTGCAAAACATCGAGGTCTACATTCGCAGAGTTTGGTCGTCGTTCGTACTGGCGAACATCTTCTATGATCGCAGATACGGCATTCACTACAGCCTTCATCGGAGTCAAAACTCTAGTGGGAGAATTTGTTCTTCCTGCTGTTAGTAGACTATCCGTGGCCGACAGGAATGCTGTAACGTGTATATCCAGAATACCACCATCAGGAGACATAGGAAGTTGATCATCGGACTTTGGTGCCTGGAGGAATAACTGTGAAGTGGCTGAGAAGCAGAATGCATCAGAAGCTGAGAAATTGCAACTATGGTGTAACAGAAGTCGACACACCTTTCACACTCCGTAACTCGGTCTTCGCTTGTTCGTACTTACGTTTGTACTCCTTCAGCTGAGCATCGAGGTCGCGTATGACGACTAAATCTGCGTCTTTCCCAGTCATGAGTTCGTCATTGCGGCGAGACAGGTCAGACAACTCGATCATTAGACCTTCCATGTCACTCCGGAGTTGTTCCACGATTTGGGGATCGGCCTGAAATAAAATGTATCGGCGGGTGAACGTAGGAGACGGAATAACACGCACTACACCCTGTCCATTGTTGCGCTCCTCTTCCAGCTTCTCACAACGTTCTCGAAGGATCAGTAACTCCTCTTCATCCTGTTGACGTCGCCTTGCCTCTCGCTCCCGATCTCTCGCACGATCTTCACGAATCTGCTCCAATTCATTTTGCAGGGCTCGCATAGCATGCCCGTGCTCCTCTGCCCGCTATATTGACCGTCAGCGCCTGAACTATGACTAACTAGGAAGGACTCGCCCTTCTGAACTCAATTAACTCCTCTTCCATTTGTTTTACTCGAGCTTCCCCATCGGCGGTTATTTTGCGCCTTTCATCGGCGTTCTCCAAATCTCTTTCCAAACCAGCGATCCTGTTCTGCATCGTGGCAATCTTGAACTCATACTCTCTCCTTAATCGATCTTCCTCATCGCCACCCAGCTTCGAAGTCGATCGATCTGAAGCAACAGAAGCTCGTCCAAATGAAAGTTTGTCAAAATAATCATCGGCACCCATAGTGCTCCCGCTCCTTACTCCACCAGGGGTGTCGTCATCATCCTGCTTGAACCTAGCACTCAAGCCACTAAGACCAATTGGGGGACTCATCACATCATGTTCCCCATCTGTATCGCGTTCTTGACTTCTCTCTCTGTCGTCCATCGCTGTGCTCCCGCTATCCCTAACCTGCCTTCCGTACGGAACCTCAATTTCTTCCTCTGCAATCGTGCTCTTGTTTGGTATGACCATTCCACTTGTGGCACTCTGTATGTTATTCATGGTTGAATCACTAGCGACGCTGACAGATTCGCTAGGTCTTCTTGCCAGAAACTCCCTATCTGCAACACGGTCCTCTGACCTCCTGCTGGCAGTAGTATCCTGAGATGGCCGATTTCGCCGTTCAAATACGCCGCTAGTATCCTGCGACGGCTTTCTGCGTGAAGACGAATAGTTTTCTTGACCGGACCCGCCGTAGGGATCTTCACTCCGTCGAACATACTCATCTTCGCTTGGTCGACGTCGTGAAGGAACAGGGGACGTAGTGTCTTGGCTCGCCTTACGGGTTGCAACAGCAGCAGAAGATGGGATTGGTTGATTAACCGCATTGGGAAAGTCAGGGGAGGGATAGTCATCATATGTGGATTCTGGTGAGGGGCCTCTGCGTTCCTGCTAAACGCCATCAACAGACCGAAACAAAGTAAGATGCAGATAGATTGCTCACATCTCCTTTGAAGTCAGGATAGCGCCTCGCGAGTTCGAAGTAGACATCGCTTGACAAATCTTTGAATCGTGACGTCGGCAACGTAGCTAATTTTTGACGAGCTTGGTTTCGCTTGGGGTGAAAGTCGTCTCTGACGGGCAAGAAAGGTACTATTGTGCGTCAATTCGCTGACATTAGGATCTCTGATTTCAACTCCAATGAACTGGGCAAACCTTCATTGTCTGACGAGTTGTAAGTCCTTCTCATCAACTCATCGTAGACATCAGTGGATAATTCTTGGAACTGCTGGCGTGTGAGGCGAGTTAGCTTCTGCCTTGCAGATGACCGGGAATTTGCTGGTTCTGTTAAAGGTGTGGTTAATCTATACGTATTCTCGTATCCCTGAAGTGTCGTCGCGAAGGCGGCGGCACACAAAATCAACTGTATTGGCCAGGTTGAATTCTCAATAGAGCGAGAAAGGTGAGATAGCAGATCTAGACCTGACTACAACAAGCACCCAAAGTGTCAGGACATGATCTAAAGGCACCTTTTGGTGTAATGTTTGGCCTGACGACAGGGGGACACGAGAGATGGAAAGTGTTGATGGGAATCTCAACACTTCTTGCGGTTCTGATGTATCAGGAAAAGAAACAGCGCAGTGAAGGCCATGTCATGACATCAGAGGATAGTGACAAAAGGCAACCAGGCTTGTGTGTAGATAACATAGAAGGATAGCCACGGTTGATTTAGTTTGGTCAATAGATGGATAAAGCAGGTGCTAAATGTCGTCCCTCCAAAACCCAGCCTGCCGATGATGGTTCAACACAGTGTGCTGATAATCTACAACTCCCGGCAGAGCGGGCGAGACATAGTGCAGAAGTGCATCGAAGCCGGCCAGTGATTCACGACGACATTCAAGAGAAGGTATACAAATGAGTTGAAGAAGGTTAACACACCTTTTGCCAAGTATGATGCCAGATATCTGCTGAGCTCATCAAAATGGGTTCTGGCCACCGCGCGAGTATCTGAAGGAGGAACATTGGCATTACTTCCATTCCTACTAAGAGGTTTGTAAGAGTCGGTGCGGTAGTTGGATACGCCAGAGTACGTGGTGTTCGTCGGCGAGGAAGCACGCGCCGAAGAAGAAGGAGCTCTTTTCATGACTGGAGACGTCCTTCACGTCGCAGATGATTGTGGAATATAGTTAAGAACGAGAGACGGACAGGATTGAACCGCAATTAAGTCTTTCCGGTGCACGCTACTACCGCGCTGTTGCCACGTGGATTGATTTTCAAATGCAGTAAGTGTTGCCATCATCATTTGTTGTTGTACTTGCTGTGATTACTCCAACTAGTACGGTGGGAAGTATAGACGTATAAAAACATCGGAGAAAAGATTTACCAGGTTGCTGTTCATTGATCTACGTCAGGTGCTGCAATACAGAGTTGTCCCTCAGTGAAACTTCCGAAATCAAATAAAACGCGTAATCCAGGAAAAACGAGAGAGCTCAGGCCTCGGCCTGAGGAAGAACATAGAATGGGTCTGATGAGAGACCCTGAGAAATTACATGCAGGACTTGTGAGAAGTACTTACAGAAGCGCCGGCAAGTGGCTACTTGATTCCAACAAGGGAGTCCGAGCCACGTCCTTACCAACAATGAGTCGTACGGCGTCTTCCTTGAAGACAGCCCTGACTGCAAGGGAAATCACTCTCCTAACTATTCTCCTCGTTTTTCTTCTAGTTTCGACCAGTAATATTAAAAATACCTTCGACCCGAAGGAGTTGCAGCGTCAATACCTCTCAACTATCAATCGAAATGGACCTCAAGACTCGAGTTCACGATCGACAAATACCTCACGGGTATACGAAACCCAGCTCTCTTGGGGAGAGTCAGGTAAAGTACCATCAACCGCCATTCTAGCCCATGTCCCGGGGTGGACCATGTTCGACAAACTCTACTTCTTGAACGGCACGCTTTTCGTCGTTTCTGATGAGCAAGAGTCCGTACCTAATCGCCGCATGATGATATCTACGGCCGCAGATATTGAAAATGGACCTATTGGAGAGGCAAAGAGGGTTCCCACTGACAAGGAAATGAGAATCGTGTCAACGGATACCGCAAAATCATTATTCGGAGTTGGTGCGGAAAGACTAGATGGTGTCACAGTGAGGCTTTCCCCGCGTTCTTTTATTATGACAATAATGCTCAGAAATCGCAGTGGCTAGCTAATGACCCTTCTCAATTGTGAGTCTATTTGCCGTGATTTCTGCCAACAGTCCCTTAATAATTGCGTGTAATTAAGTATCACTCATTACTATCACTGGTCTGCTGAACTGTTCTTCGGCTTCTGGCGAACCTATTCCTCTCTAGATCCTGCTATAAATGAAAACGGCAATACAACACTTCCTACGCCACGCAGAATGCTTTTCACCCACATAGCTGCTGATCGCTGGAGAGATTATGCACGTATGAATCAATTGGTCCTTCGTACCTCCTTCCCTTCCATTTCGACCGAATTCGAAACAGACTGGGCAGAACGCGCCGATATGGCGCAACCTTTTGTCTTCGACAGAGTCGTGATTGCTGATAGAGCTGCTGCAATGAATGGAAAGAGTTGGCTGCGGACACAACGGACTGCTTCCGAACCGTTTGCTTTGCCAGGCAGTACTCATTGGTGGAGTACAATTCGTAACAGTGTTGTGAGCTTCGCTGGATCGGAGCCTTCCCGAGGCAGCATGGGCGTTCCTGTAATTACCTACATCTCCAGACAGGATTGGGGCAGGAGAATGCTGATACAGGCGGACCACGAGAGGTTAGTGAGGGAGCTGTATAACCTGCGGGACACGTATGGATACGAGGTCAATATTGCAAACATGGACAAACTTTCCCGTATGGAACAGTTACAGCTTGCGGCACGGTCAACAGTAGGCTGTTCATCCGCACAATCATCATCTTGGCTGAACAATTTACCAGATCATGATGGGCGTCCATGGCAATGGTTTAACCTCCTTAATTTGGATGAAGCCAACTCCGAGATCAACTGTTATAGAGTTTTTCTATCCTCAAGGTTTCGCCCACGATTACGAGTGGACTACCCGTGCTTTAGGGATGGTGCATTACGGCTTCTGGAATGATGTGTACGCGGCTGCCTAGCTACCCATAATTCTTCCCACTCACACATTGTGCAGATCTTTTACAAGTCCAGACATTCCTCCTGTTAACTATCCTGAAGGATTCCAAGGAAACGAGATCCCGATTGACGGAGCTGCTGTTGCTAAGCTGTGTCACAAAAGATTGACTCTCGAGGACGAGGCTGACGATTAAATTTTGAGCATAGATTGTGCATACACTACATATTCCTTTGTATTAATTTTAGAGGACTTTTAAGTATTTTGATTCGACAAAATCTGCGATTCTTGCGTTACGCGTGTTTCTCGAACAGCAGTTCAACATCAGCATCATTGCGCGGGCTGCTGCGCTCGAGCCTTGGCTCAATCAAAATAGCTTATATTCTATGTATTGTCGTCCGTATAGTTATATATACTGTACCTGACGTACCCGATGGGCTACAGAACATCGCGGGGTGGGTCAACAGAAACGACTGCAGCGGTTAAGCATAACAAAATTGACCTTGCCAGCACCAAAAACCAAAATATCAGTCTATGGTACCTTCAACCATTGTGTCCGTATCGGATACGAGTAGTAGGTATCGTAACGGCTACGGCAAAGCAGAATAAGAGTGACCCCGCGAGTTCAGTCGATGGTACCTTCGGAAATTGAATTCATGTCAGACGAAGCACACGGTCCGCTGTATGCGCGAATATTCGGATGTGCACCCATGTACTCCAACCTCCTCCTTTCGATGATCTCGGAGCCAGGATACCACATCACGTTTTCGTATGCGTATGGATTGGCGACCCCTTCAAGTTCAACTATGGGGACGAGAATATTAGATACTAGGACGGTAAAAACGGCTTTAGGGACATACGAAAGAATTGGTGCGACTCTCTTTGCCTTTGCTATGTCTTCGTCGAGTTCGTGAGCTTCGCGAGCCGTTTCGTCCTCAAACCCAGGGATATCGGGCCTTTTCCTCTTCCCCTTTGTCCCCTGGTAACGCCAGACTGTTGTTGCGGGTCGGTCGGTTTGTCCCCATCTCCATCGTCCGACCCCATCGCTTCTTTCTCCTCATCCAAAGGAGCAGTATTGGCAGTTTTCAGACTGAAAGCCTTCCGACCAGTAGCAGAGTGAGACATAAAGACAGTACGTGCATTTTTTATGATGGCCCAGGCAAGTCGAGCGAACACAAATTCATGACAAGTTGGAGGAATCGAATGGTTTATTGTGATAGAGGGCAGCTGAATTCGCAACTTGTGTCAACGAAATGAGTGACCATTTCTGAAAGTACAATCACAAAATTGAAAAGTATGGAGATCCCAACGTAAAGCGAAGAGATTCCTGAAGTCCCGGTGCATCAACGCCCCATTGGCTATTGCGGCACAAATATCCATGCCATTGTTTTGCATCTGTAAAAATGGGTTTTGTTATAATATCTGCGAGGACGGGCGACAAGTGGCATACCTATTCTATCTCATCAGCTGGTACAATGAGGGCGGTCGATTTGTTATCAACCCAGTCTGAAACACGGCAATGTGAATCTCGTTGTTTGATCTTACTGTTGATATCAGTCCAGTTGGAACCCAGAAATCCTGCATCGTCAATAGGAGTTGCTCGAACCTACGATGGTGGCAAATGATCGTCAGAAAGCAAAATCGACGCGGATAATTGGGGTCATCAGGTTGCGTGACTAGGTGGTAATAGTACCTCTTGGATATCAGGAACAGATGGTGCTCTACAGACGTCCGGGCGTTGATGTCACTTCTGTCTGTGGAGGTGGATAAAAAATCCCGGCTCGATGCAGGCGATGATTTTGCAGGCGGTAAGTGCAGTTTCGTGGTGGACACCGAATATCTTTGAAGTCTAAGGTAGGACATTATTCTTCGGTAGATAGAGGAATAGTTGTTTATTAGTTGGGTGGCAAAACTGGATTATCTGGCACGGGAGGCCTGCCGACGTTCAACATAGGTCAACATTAGGCAATCACCCTCCAAAAAGGGCGCCAATCTCGAATGTGAATATCTCAATGAATTTTGCACATAGTGCTCAGTGGTTGTAGATAATATGACATTGAAGTACATGTTTTCTAGATGTCCGGTATAATAAATAATAAAATGTATAAGATATAAAACTCAACTTTTGGAGGAGACCTGGTATGTTGGATTTGTATACAAATCAACA
>QGOD01000538.1:4323-22231 GCA_003313065.1 Sarcodon sp. MG97 | reverse complement strand
TTCGTTGAGATATTCGCGTTCGAAGAATAGTCAAAAGATGTGACTGTGACTTCGCCAAGTCACGTGAAGAAACAGTAACGCACGGTCCGGCTTGCCCCAAGCTCAACACAGTTCCCGAGATCAACATCCAGCCCCCATACGTCTGTCCATTTCACTGTGGTACGAGGCTGTGACCGGGTTAGACCTATACAGCGCAACGGCATTTACGACGTTCAGACCGGCGATAGTCTTGCTTCTACCATGACAGCTCAACAGATGCCAGGTTAGTGAATTGATCTCGTGTTGAACACCCTTCAACTTCCGAACAGTCCGAGTCCTGTATACGATCAATAACTCCCCACAATACATGCTGGCGCGAACTTTCGACACTGTCCCCGTTTCGCTCATTTATAGTGCGACTCCGTCCATAGCTTATGGCAGGACGCGTCTGGAAACGTGTATACAAGCCATAAATCGAGCCAGGTATTTCGCGTTCTCATGGGCAAAATTTGTAATTTATATTTAATCGCATTCTAGCCCCGAATTATTTAATGACGACGAAGAAGATTATTCATTATATTTGCTCGACCCGCTAGAAGCGCAGCAGACAGCGTCTGTCTTCACGTCCTCGAACGGTGGTGCACAGGCTCAGTTCCCGGGTGTTGCTGTCGGCTTGGGCCTCCTGTCTGCCTTGTCGGCTCTACAACCATCTTCGGAAGACATGTCAGTTACAGGTATAATATCAACCGGCCCTGGTAGAGTGGACTCTCTCGAAGTCGTGTTCAACTTGAAAGAGGTGCAAACTGTTTTTGTGCTAAAATTTACTCCGTTTACCAAACCCAACGTCACAGCTGAAGCGTAGGGCCAAGTCGTCTGCCAAGCAACCCAAAAAGCGAACGATGGCCGCAAAGAAGCAAGAATCCAGCAACGTGTCTTCCTCACACGCTAACACGTTTGCATCGTCGAATCAAACGGGTCTCCACCCTTCTAATGCCGTGAACGTTCAAGATCGACACCGTTATTATCGGAACAAAGAAGAGTTATATACGGATTTACCCACGAGCTCTGATCATTATGGTGGCCATCATCCCTATCAGCGATCTAGTTCACTTCCACATTTGCATCGAACTACTCAACATCCTATACCGTTTCATCAGAACGTTCAGGACCACTCTTTGTCGAATAGTTCTACAATGGCGCTGCAACCTAACCAAGCAGCAAATGTACCGTCCTCTCAATCATCCTTACAGACAGTGTTGTCAGTACTCTCTTCTGCCAAGAACACAGATGCAGTTCTTTCTGTGTTGTCCCTGATCGACGGTCCTAAAGGTTCTGGCGCTCAGACCTCTCAGCAAAGAGTCGACCAACAGAACCAGGAACCGGCTTCATCCACGACACAAGACCATACAACAGATCCTGCTTTTGTGAAGGCTTTAAAGACATTGCTTGCAGCTGCTGCATCGACTACCTCCACTCAAGGGGCTGATCTCCCAACGCCCTCTGCAGAGAGCACGCCCTCCCCTGCACCTGTCGATTCGTCAACATATGCGTCTCCTACTCATGCTAGAGAGCCTGACAATGGTCCAGTCGTCCAAGTCAACAAAGAAAACGTCAATCCTATCAAGTGCTCGGGGAACACCAGTGTAGAAGGCAAGCAAAATCGCAACGGCGATGGTAACGAGTCTGGTCTTCCTTTCCCACAGCGTCTCCGTTTGCCTTCAAAATCTTCTCCGGTTTCTGGTTGTGAAAGTATCCGGAAGAAACGTACTCTGAACGACATCATGGACGAGAAAGAACAAAAGCGGGCTGATGATCGGAGAACTCTGCCATGGAGAAGTAGTGCAGGTGCCTCTGGCCAAGATCAAACTAAACGGAAATCATATGAGGGCATTGACTTGGAGCAAGTGAAACAGAGATTGTTTTATCTTTCCTCCCAAACTCAATCTGATCCGAGCAATGGGTGGAATCCAAGCTCTTTCAGGCCGTCTCCTTGGGCTACAGCGAAGGTGAAAGATGCCCGGATGGTTGCTGGTTCAACCTCGAACTCCTCCGCTGAGAGTGAGGCGGGGACAAAGAAACGGTTCATTGTGCCGGACTGGGCCAAGACAGATACTGCCACCATTCCGAGGTTGTCTGAAGACGCTGCTGCAAAGCTTAAGGTCGTTGGGGCAGAAAAGAAGAATACTTCCGTGAACGCCAACCCGATCAAGAAGGTTAAGCAGGGTCCGAAGGAGAGGAAGCGAAAGTTGGCTTCGGCGCCTACACAGGAAGATGGTGAAGAGAATGTCGATAATGCACAGTCAGAACAGGTGGTAACCGGGGAGCCATCCACTCCTAAGAGAGCCAAGATTGCAAAAACCAACTTGATGGAACTCCCTATTGTCGCTACGTCTTCCCCAGCGATTTTCAATTCTAGTCCTTTGGCTTCACATTCTGGTGGTTTTGTGACGGCGGTGCATTCCAAAACTCCAAAGACGCCAACGAGAAGACGAAGGAATAGTTCACCTAGTAGGACGCCGAGAAGAAACGCCACTCGAGCTGCATCTGTTTCGCCACTATTCACACCAGGAAGCGACAGTTGTACGACGCCCAAGTTACCTAGTCTCTTCAGTAGCTGCAGCCCGTCGTTTGGATCTAGAGGTAGATCATCACCCCCAGATATCATGATGTCATCGAAGACAAAGCAGGATGAAGACCTGTTGTTACATTCATTACCTGGAGCTAGCAGTGATATAGAGGAAAACTCTCCAGTGAAAGTGCTCTCATCTTCGCCGCCACCGTCAAGCCCTATACTCACGTCTTCCGATGACGAGAATCTTCAAGTCCTGACTTTCACTGCTCTGAATAAAAAAGATGCTGATGGAATCACGACAAACTTCATGCAAGACTTCGACTGGCTGACAAATACGAATATGTGTCCAACTGGCCAACCTTTTCCTGACTTTGATGCTGCTGAGTTGACGCGGTTTGCTCATGAGAGCCTGGAGGGCGCAGCTGAATCTGGACTGGACGAATCCCAACTCGCGGCCGAGATTTTCGACTGGACATCGGCGGATGGAACTGGCAGCGGTGATGGATTTCAGCTGGGAGAGTTTTGGACTTCTGTAAAGCCCTTAATGGAGGAAAGTGGTGCGGGAGGTGGAATGGGCAACGTACAGGGTGTCAAGTTAGCTAATGAGATGGTTGATTTATTTGGTGGGTGTCTGATGTAGATACAAGGTTTCCATACCAATCGATACTCTTGGACATAATCGACCAGGTGTGTGTAAGAGATGTTGTAAACGTATCGAAAGAGTGACAAGCTCCGTTAAGTACTCACAATGCGTAGGAGTTCTCATCTGGGCAGAGACCGTAGCCAAGGCATTTCAAGTTGGAACGAGTCTAGATCCAGGAAGCTACATGTTAGGGCACCATTAAGACTCTACACAAAGGTCGAAAAATACAAGTTGGATTATGAAACAACATCGTTTAGTCTATCATCGCCGAGGGCAGACTCGCCCCAGAAGGCAGATGACAAGAAACAGGCTGGTGAGGCCACCAGCCAATACATTGCAACGAAGCGAGAGCATCGAAAGGGACAAGACGAAAACGCGAACTATTCGGTTTTCCATTAAACTTTCGTTCAAGTTCCTCCAACTCTATGTGAGAAACGACGACGGCTGGGAGATTTGCTCATGAAGAAGAAATGATTGCGACGCCAGTAGGATTCCACCTGCGGACAATTTCCAGCGGATGATAACCGTCGTTCAGAAGCTTTTTTGGGCTTAACCGCAACTCTGATCGTTATCATGGGCATCCGTGGTCTGGCGACGTACTTGCGAGAAAACCATAGGTTGCTTTCAAAACAGCTTTATTTCGATGGTGCTAGCCCGTCTGTAACAAACCTTGTCGTTGATGGCCAATCGTGAGCCCAATTTACGATGCCCTACAGATTAACCAGCTGATGCTACCCTCCAGATTCATCTTTGAACTTTTCAATTGCTCTAATTTGGATTGGGTATATGGCGGAGAAACAGGTCGATTTTACCGTTTAGTAGTCTCGGTAGTACAGGGTTGGATCTCGGTTGGGCTGAAATTATATTTCGTTTTCGATGGTGAGTTTATATGACAGGATAAAAACCTTCTCCAAATCAGGATACGTATCGAAGGTCCAATCCCGACTCTCAAGTTCGATACCGTCATGTCACGATTAACGGAAACTAATGTCAAGACTTCTTTATTGTTCTTCCGAACATCTTCGTCGTCTCGTTCGACTCCACGCTTCCTGAACGAGTCCCGCATCCTCCCCCCAATGTATTTCATCGCATGTATTGAAGCCTTGCAATCTATTGCTTGCTCGACCCCCCACTCTCTTGAAGTTCACTTTGCACCCGAGGAAGGTGATCCGTATGCTGTGGAACTAGCAGGAAAGGTCAACGGCTACGTTACCGGTAATGATTCAGACTTTGTCATTCTAAACACGGATGGCTACATGGGGTATATTCCGATGGACAATTTTTCATGGTATTCGTCGCAAGATACCGATGAGACTATGCAGACGGATGAAGAAAGCGACTTCCAGCAGGTCCGTCGACGGAAAAAGGAGAAAAAACAGGATATAACCAACCAACGGCAGGGTATCGTTCCTCCCCCAAGCTCTTCAAAAGGCATTGCACTTTCGTGTTCGTCATTTGCACCTTCCGTTCTGGCCGCCCATCTTGACATCCCAGTCACTTTTCTACCTCTCTTCGGCGCGCTAGTAGGCAACGATTTCTCTCGAAGCACAACATTCTTGTTTTTCGACTCTAAAGTCACGAGACTTTCCCAACGCATTACCAGGGTATCGACTACCTTGCGCAGTGTGATTACTGCGTCTTTAGGTCCTAAGAGGAAACAGGACTGCAGTGTGATAGATCTAGTCAGACACTCGGTTCTTGCACTTCTTATTCGAGATGTTTCACGCATGTCTGCAGACGAGCAAGACGGCATAGTCGAAATAATTGTGGAGTCAACACTACAATACGCCATTCAGAAACGTGAAGAAAGTCTTTCGAATCCATTAGGACCTCCTTGCCTAATGCGCCGTTCAACAGATGGTCTCTTTTCCATTTCATTATCCACCCTACCAGACAGTTCCGCTGCCGTACGAGAGCTTTACAATACCGCATATCGAACAGGAAACTTGTTTCCAAAGATCGTCGACGTTCTCTATTCTAGGTCATTTTGGCCTAAACTGTTTCTAGAAAATCCTGATGTAGAGAGTGTTACGAAGACTATCGGAAGACCAATTCGCAAGTGGTTTTATGCTATCCTGGATGATGGCGTGGGATTACCCGAGACAGTAGAAAGTCAACCCAGTAAGCCTTCAGAGCAGAACGAAAATGGAACTGAATCAGTTGATATAGTGGAGGAAGACTCCCTGGACGAGGAACTTTCGGGGCCCGTAGCGTCTTTCCGTGAAGATCTAGAGAGATTAGAAGGAGACCCGATGCCATTTACTGGTACCCTTTTTTCAGTTGCGAGAAGATCATTGTCCGTAAACGAATATGTCCGTCGCGGTACGCGTGTCGCCCCAGAGGAGGTTAGCGTCTCTGTTCTTCCCATTCTCCTTTCACATCTTCCGACCCCGTTTACGACTCCCGTGCAATTGGAACCAGAGCAAACCAGGTTTAGACTTCTCCTTAGCATCCTATCATCAGACTTGGCTCTTAAACCAATACAAGCTCTCCCTCAGGAGCAAGTTATACCCGTCCTGGCCATCCGATCCATGTTGGACACGCTATATAAACGGGCAACAAACTTTCCTGCCAACAAGGATCATATAAAGGAGAAATGGACGGAGCGGGAAGTGAGAGCACTCTTGTTGGCTTTTATCAGTCCTCCGTGTCCCGAATCTCTCGATGGAGAAGCCCCCCCAGAAATCTTCGATCGGCATGTCCAGCTTTCAGCCCAGATATTTACTGCGCTGGAATCAGTGATCCTGCTCGCCCAAGTCTTGCTATTGGGCAACGAACGACTACCATTGACGTTGGTCAGTCTTTTTTCAGGGAGGCGGTTCCATGCATTGTTGGATCGTGGGGTGGGGGGAGCAAAAACATCTGTCGGTGAGTCTGTCGGTGAAGGAGTTCCGTCCGAATTGTGGACAAGCGTTGTTACCGGATTGGAGAGCGACGCCTTTGCTGAGGACAAAGGGAAAAAGCCCAAGAAAGAAAGCACGGGTGTTAAGAGGGAACAAAGGCAGACAGTCGGCGCCTCAAAGCGACATTTCAATGGCGGAATGTTCAGACTCCTGGCAGACGTTGAGGCCTAAAATATCACATAGTGCTCGGTCCATAAACTAGCATAGCAGCCACAGCTATAGCAAGTTACATATGCGGATTGAAAAATCAGGTACATTTAAATTCCGAGCTGAACGTAATTGCTCTAAGCTTCGGAATGTGACTAGCGTACACGCGTAGAGATCAAGAGAGGAGAAATGAATAACGAAGAGAACAAGACAGACAAGCTACAGATATATAGAAATCGACAGGAATGAGTATCCAACGCCCGCTAATGCTAGCGAGTTTGTGGGTTCATTGGAAATTGAGGTGAACGTGGAGTAGACGCAGTTGTTCTTGAGCCTTGCTTCGCCAACTCCTCTTGCCTCTGCCAGAGGAGCTCAGCCCAAAGGGGGTTAGGTGGTATATGGCCAATCAAAGCTCTCAGAATTTCAAGCCTGCCATGGAACTTGAACACATAAGAATCGCCACAACTTGAAAAACGCACCATCTACTCTTCTCCTCATCACTGTCTGCAAAAAATAGAATTTGCTGGTCATCAGGGAACAGAAGCCTGAAAGATCTCTCTACTCCATAAGGACCATCGAATTCATCGTTATATCGACCACTAGTGGTCAGATCTGATGTCGAATTTGCGACGCCCCGGCGAGGTTCCTGATCATCTTCAACTGCCAAGGCCTTTTTGAGGTCTATCGTAGCAATTGCTTTCTTAGTAACGTCATTGTAAGCAACTAGATTTGCTCCAATGATACGGAGGTGTCTACGGCGCCATGTCTATCGAAAACCATAAGTATTTGTTTGCAATAGGAAAGTAAATGTCTCACAGTACAGTCACCACCATTCTGTGTTAAAGTGCCTTCGAAGTACGTGATTTTATGCCAACTGACATGTCGCAGACCACGATGACACTCTTCCAAACTTTGTGGCAGTTGTTGTGGCGGTACACCAGGCAAAGGTGGCAGTCGGAACATTTGTATTACCATCTCTCCCACTTGTTGAGTCTTCACGGTATTACCCTCCTCTAACCGCTGACCAATCAAGGGATATGTCGTCTCAAAAAGACGAGTATCGCAATGACTAGCAAGATCTTTAAAGGAAATAAAAGCTCTTGCTAACGTCCCATCTTGCTTTAGGTAGCGTGCAAGATTTTCATCAAGTCTGTGAATAGGAGGTGGAGGAGATGGAGGCAGTCGTGGAGATGATCTGGCTGGTTTCTTCGGCGAGCCAAAAAAATTGAATCGACCTGCTTTAGGTTGCGGAGGGGGCGTGACTTGACGAGGAGGCACCGGTGCAGGTGAAGAGTTCGCTTTAAATTGAGCAATAATATGAGGGTCGCGTTTTATTTTGAATGTCAAGGTGAACTCCAATTTGCTATGTTCGATTCTATCCAGTATCGTTAATGGAAGTTAGTATCATGGAGAAGATAGACCTACAGCTCAAATTCCTGATCAATGCTACAATCTCTTCCGAGACGGCATTCAGGCGTGGTGACAAAATGGATCCCGTTATTTAAAGTACATGTTACGGCGGTAGGTTGCGGGGGTAGCGGAGCAATGATTCCTGTCATGCGGAGCACTGCGGGAGGATGTGAGAACCTCAAACAAAGAGGAAATAGTATAGGCGATCGATACCTCTGACAAAAACTTTGCCATGAGATTTGACAGGCCGCTCTTGCGATTGGAACTCCTTGATTTGTTTCGAATGTTCGTTCTACACATAACAGTTACCTGAACGGTGTACGAAAACGTTGCGATACTACAACTCACCATGTCTGAGGGCCTTCGGACTGGCCTCCAAGCCTTCCCACTGTTCAAGTCCCCAGCTCCGACCATATGTGACACGCGATCTGCATCCGAAGATGCATAGATTGTAGTTTCATGCTCTCGAACATGGTATTTCTAGTGTCCTCATGATCAGACGGCAAATGTGGGATACAATGATTGCTTACCCCCCGATTCGGACCCTCCAACTTCCGTAATTCTCGATCAATGCTATCGGAGAGTGGATCCTCAGTCGCTACGAAGGGAGCGACGTCTAATGAGCCCTCTTCAATCTGGCGCTTAAGCACAGTCACCCTTTTTCTTGCGGCTGAAGATTTCTTCGATAACAGGTCTTCCGCATCACCCGTGCTCAAACTCCTTCGCCTCCTCGGACGACCGGTTTTGCGTGGTGGCGTCACGAAACCCAATGCTTCTTCTTCCTCCTGACGCCTAGCCTCCCTCCTCTTCTCCATGATCATTTTCTCTCGAGTCTTGATAGCATCCTTAGGAGGTGGAGGTGGAGGCACATCAGTGGCATCAACTGAAGTCCCAACTGCAGCAAATCCGGTTGTCATCAACACAGAGTCGGCAGTCAAGGCACGAATTGGCCTTTTTCCAATGGCAATTGCACTCTGCTTTGTCACCTGTTCTTCGGGTTCTTCATCAGTAATCTCATCCTCATCCATAAGAGTTGATGGCGGCTTGAAAATCCCAGCTTTAACTCCTTCTGTAACAGCCTCGATCTTCAGCAACCGCTGATCCGGACCCGGACCTCCCGAACTGGCACTTCTAGAATCTGCAACGTCTTGAACAAGCCTGTCAAGTGCACTTCGCATATCATCTAAGTGATCCATCTCCATGGCTCCAAATCCAGTGTCAGACTCTAGATCAAAATTCAAGCCCTCAAACGCGCCTAAAGTGTGAGCAGGCGGATTAAGTTCAGGTAGTGATGGTGCAGAACTGCACTCAAATGAAATCAAGCCTTCGTGCGTCCGATTGTCTTCTCTCTTCAGCGATATGATTTGCTTCTTTTCCACAGACTCAATGGCCACATCCTTTAGTTCAACGTCTGCGCTTACGTCTGTTGAGCTCTGCAAGGCCTCCACGGAACTCTTGCGAGAAAACATGTTGTTGAGGGGTGCACCATCAGTTTCCATTTGTTCTGAGTTGTCGGTATTTTCCACGGCCGGGTTTTCATAGTGTATGAATTCTGTGTTGGACGAGACCATTTCGCGTAAAGGACTATCCATACTCCGTTTCTTCATCAACCTCTGTTGTACATCTTCCTTGCTAATCCTTGGGCCACGTGAACGCGTAAGGCTTCCTCTGGAATCTACGCTGGAAGTGCTTGTATTATGAATAGTGAAGAACGGTGAACCAGAATGAGAAAGTGGGGAGTTAGAGCGTGAGCCCACATCCGATCCTCGTTTCTTCGAAGACGTCGCAGAAGTAGAATGGCTCGCCCCAGGGGAAGACAACTCCACGACTAGTTCAGATGACACATTAGCTCTCTCTTCTGGCCCTCCGATTACAGTCTCGAGGCTTGAGACCTGTGCCTCTGGGAGTTCAACCGAACGGTTCATAGATTCAGACCCATAACTGTCAGAGCTTTCTTTGGGAGAGGGATTCAGGGAGTTATGCTCAATTTTGGCGGGAGATAACTCGAAGGGGTCCGCACCAGTACTTGCTACTGCCAAGCAAAATGCGTTAACCAAGCGGTTCGAATCGAAAGATATATGACAAACCTGAGCCTCCCTTGACTTGCAGACCGAAAGTCGGAATCAAGCCATCAGAATAACCAGATTCACGTTTTGGTATATTCTTAGATAAAGATGGAGACGGCGGGAGCATTTGCAAATCACGATCAAGCTCGTCAAGCCGATGAACGGCTTCTGCGCGTTCTGCATGCGTTGAGCGCCCTAATGGTGGATGGGAACCTGGCGAGATGCCTGTTGAAGGTGACCGAGCGCGTGATCCAGGAGGCGTAGCAGGTGATGAAGAACTAGAAGACCATATGTATGATCGTTCTGTTTGAGGCATTCGTTCACCGTCGCTGTCGTGACGGAGATTTTCCTCGTGATATGCAGCAAGGCGGTCTGCACGATGAGTACGTCCTAGGGGAACCCCATCTTCTATCTCCAGGTCGACGGGGACGGAAAACATTTGGGGAGGTGTATGAGGTCTGTCATCTCCTTGAGCATCCTGAAGCATGGAGTTCACAAGCCCGGTAATACTATCGTCAGGATTTTGGTCATCGTCGAAACTCTGATCCGGACCGTCTTCATCAAGCCTTGCGCCCCCGTCCTCTTCCTCTGCCCCTTCCTGCTCGTATTCCCGCAAATACTGGTCTTCATCTATCAAGTCTTCATCCTCATCGCGGTCAAACTCAACAACATCACACCGCTCGTCGAAAGTGACTGTCTTCCTCCTAGGACGTTTGACATTTGGAAAGTTGACGGGTACAGTCCGCGGACCATGAAAACGTTTGGTCACAAGGGAAGGTCTAGAAGGCGAAATGACTGGCAGGTGCGATAGCTTAGGCGGAACAGGCGGTGGAGACGGAGAGTCACCAGGTTGGGGAGCGCGTCGAAAAGGGCTGTTTGTCACGGGCTCCTTCTGGACGAGACCTTGGAAACCTTTAGACTGTCTCCGTTTGAAACCCAGCGGATACTCATTCTCGGCCTGCTGGTTCATCGATGAAGGTCTTGGCCTCTTCTCACCGCTAACGCGACGCGTTGGTGTAAGGATTATTGTCTGAGTAGAGGTAGATTTTCCAGATATTGGTATGTTAGAACGGAACGGAGATTTGGAGACAAGATTGTTGTTCCTGACATGCGCGTAACTTGACGAAGATCTGCGAGCGAGTTGAGTTGGATAAAGTTTGCGAGTTGGGGTGTCCCGTTTAGCGATTCTGAGGGGAGATACAGCATCGGATTGAGAGCTGCTCGTCGACTGTTGCTGGGTCCACCCGTGGCCATCAGCAGTCGGTGAGTTTGATAAAAGACGGTCCCTGAGTGGTGTAGAGGGAGTTGGTGAGTTCACCATGGTAAATCTTGACGCTGCAACCTCCGCAAAATTAGATATCGAACAGATCCGGACACCCTCTTTTTGAGAAGGAGAGGCAAACCAACAAACAAATCCAAATCCCACGGTCCATCGCAAACGCATCACGTGACCGCGTCAGAACAACGCACGCCACATCTCCGGACCCCGGTTTATTTTGGGTCTATTATCTCCATGATAAGAATTTACAATACATTTAGAGGTTAAACCAATGATAGCAAACAGAAAGACACGCGACAGATTGCAAAATCTAAGACTGTTCACCAGCTCGCTGGGCTTCACTGACGAGACTGGTTTGATCGTGAGCAAGCCTCTTGGCAACTTTTCGTTGCATGATAAGCGCCATGTCCTGTAATTAAGTAAAAGAAGTCCATCATCGTGTTTATAAATGGGGTTCTAACATAGAAAGCTTACTATGACAAGCTCAGCCAAACTGGACAGCCTTCTCTTCTTGGTTTCCCCATGCACGACGGCTGAGAGGACAGAAATTGCCTCTTCCTCCTCTTCAGGTACAACAGGCTGGTGGTAGGAATGAGATCTGATACAACTTAATATTCGGGATTCTCACCAGAGACATACAAGGGCTGAGTCGGCCAAGTCGGTCTTCATAGGGGTAGACAGTTTTCTAACGGCCAAATAAGATGAGTGCATCAACATACTGGGCATATCTTGAACGAAACACACCATCAAGTCCACCCGTCCGGGCATCGAGATGTTGGGATCATGAATCCCGAGAGGAGTATTGCTAGTGAAAGTATATCTACGTCGTCTGCGGAAGGACATGAAAAGCAGCAGATGAAGGAGCAGCTTGATCAGACGAGATTGGCTGTGTTAGTGCGACACAGGTGCACAAAAGGAAACTCACCCCAATTCGAATATGGAAAAGTGAATAGAGCGAAGCAACGGCATGGGCATCGGGCACATTTCCCTTATATTCGCTTTGACCGACCTCTCTTTGCTTGAGCAGAAGATTGTTGAATATGTTTAACGACTGTGGAAAAAGTGGAGAAACGTCGATTAGAGGCTCGGGCATTCGTTCGCGTCCAAGTGTTAGTTGGGAACAGTTATTCCATGGAAATCAATGACAAAGATGCAGCATTGCGGAGGACACAGCTAAAATCCTATGTCCAAGTTGATCTCTGCAGTAGAATGTCTCAGGTGAGTACCAGCGCCAGTATCTTATAGTTCATCCTGCTTCTCGCAACAAGGGCTATTTGGTACTGTCCAAGGTGATAACGAAAAGGTCTTTAAATTTGATCTCGAATAGCATTGCGCGATTTTTGGTGCCAGCTAAAAGACAACCAAAAAATCGCCTTGGGATGGCTCAGTCGCTGGCAACTTGGCACAGATGAGAACCGGCACCGGTGGAATTTTTCTCTAAGAAACTGCTGCTCACCATCAAGTTGTTCATTGTGCAATACCATCTGGGAGACTTTTCGCTACGAACAAATACCAGGTACGCGGTCTCGTAATCGCAGAACTAAGAATCCCAAAGCCCTGAGCGATACAAGATGTCAAGCTTTCCAACGTGTGCAGAGTAGGAGGCAAACGTAAGGCCAGGGTAGAAACTATTCGAGGAACCATCAACAAATCAGAGACAAACTGTCGATTCAAAAAGTTGTCAAGAGGCGCAGGCATGGTCCAAATCCTCTAGTGGTTCATTGAGAAATGAACCAATAATGAACCCATGGCCTGGGTGACGTGAAGGAGAGAGGAACGGTGAGCGTTGTGCCGTGTTGACTTGCTGACGGCCTTCACCGACTGTCGCCCGAGTCGAGTTCACTCAGGCTGTGTCTCTTGGACGTCACGGTTTCCCGCAAGTGCAACCGCGTTATTTCTGAGTGTATCTTCATCTTTCATCTTCATCGATTAATCTATTGGACCACAGGCCCTAGGTTGTTTATTCTAATGTTTAACACCCACAATCGCTGCACACTTGTCAGATATAGACCACTACCCGCCTCTGCGACGAGACAAAGGTTCGGTGTATGTCACTTGTTCCTGTTGTCCCTTTCGTAGCCCCTTGACCACACGTCAAACGCAAACCGCTTCTCGTCATATCATCTTGTCGAACATCTACGCAGAACGACCAAAGAAATACCACCGAACCTATTGACTCTGGATGGCCGCCTCTCCAATGTGAGGTCCAAGAACTTGCGCTCTAGCCCCTCTGCATTTTTGCTTGACAGAGCAACACTCAACGCTGCCTTTAGGCGTGATGCTTCGTGACATTCGCCGGATCTCATAGTTCATAGCTCCAGAAACTAGACAAAGTCGGTGAAAGATTGTGCCTTGATCTATGAATGCTGTTCTTCCAAATTTCACCGAAGATAGCCTCATGGCCCTGGAGCGTGATGTGAGTGCCCCAACCTTGTTACATACCAGAAACGAACTCACCCTGGCGAATGCAGGAGACAGTTGTATGAAGCTTGAAGTCGTCTCAGTCTGATATGTTAGGTGCGAAACCTACGCTCAGTGTTACCACATCAATAAGCCACACATTCGGTTATGATTGTTTCCACACTAGACGTCTACGATTCGTAATATTGAAGGAGCAGGTAAGTGTTGCGAGCACAGTATCTGGTTTCTACCATAGCAATATACGCAGTGATTCATCCTATAGAGATCACTCAAGTGTAATAGAGACAAGAATAACGAGCGTCCACCAAATCCAGTCCTAATATATGTCGTTAGTGATGGTATTAAGGCATGTTCACGGTGCCTATCATTCTGCGCCTATTTCCAGGTACCTCAATGAATTTAGCTGAGTCTACGGCAGTAGCAGCTCCGACTGCGATGCTTCGCAGAGTCTCGGTCGCTGTGTGGCGAGACATTCCACCATGTCACCCTTTGATCTCATCAACTTCAAGGTTTACCTGGCAACATGCCTTGTTTAGGACATCTGTTAGCTTTTCTTACTAATCTGCTTTCACACAAAACCTTACACGCTCCTAATTCTGAAAGCCAATGGCAACCGTTAAGTATTATTCCGTTTCCAACATCATTGCCACCAAAGATAGTTGCCTACATGGATGTTCGTACAATTGTATATTCATTGTTGTCGTAGGACTGCTCGTCTTATGTTGTTTAAAACATATTGCAAGACAAGGTTATCCTACACCTGCCTTTAGACAATGGCCGATCCTGATATGCTGAAGATCTCTTGTGCGGTGACCCCACATAGGTCCAATCAACCACGATTCCCTGGAACAATCCTACTGACGGAATTCGAATCATGAAAATTGATATCAGCTTTAGATTATTAGTAGCCCACTATGCGGGTATACATATAGCCGTTAAACAAATTCACCATTTCTAGGTGTACTCACATTCCCTATCTCTCTCTAAGACTTCCAGAAATTGACCAGACCTTTGGATATCATAGTTGAACCAGAAACCCTTTTCTGCACGTCTCCTCGAAAATGAAAGTTGTTGCAAACCTGGGCCTGCATGTGTGGCAATATCTTTAGCTCTCTGCAAGCAGGTTTCCCAAAATGGTCGATAATCAAAATCGGTGTGAGTGACGAGCCTCGAAAGTTTTTCCGGTGCATCGGTAAAGTCAAATGCGATGCGCAATGTGCGTAGTCGGCTCAAAGATGACAATGCAGATCCAATTTCTGACTATGTAAAGTGAGTCACGAAAAACCTCAAAGACCAGGACGCGGGACATACGCAAGATTCGTCCTCCTGCTCTAGGGACGAGCTTCTGCGTCGGAATACCTCCAGGGTTTCCAACCTTGGACATGCGCCGGATATTGTGCTGAAGAGCCTGATAGCAAGGGTATCATGGACTGATATGCGAAGAGTGGTCAGGGAGGACACGTCGTTCTTAGTTAATATCGTGATGATATCATCCGCTTTCATCGCTATATTTGGGGAAAGCCCAGTCAGAAGAACTCCATCGAATCGAGTAACGAAGCTTTTTGGGTGAGGGATAAGGCACAGGGTAGTCACAGTCGACGGTATATGTTGCAAAATGAGATCCGTAGGATCAGCATTCGTCAACGAGAGGGTTTCCAACATGGGAAGCAACCCACGACCTGCGTTCGCATCAGCCGAACACAATTCAAACTCTGGAGGCCAGACGAACAAAGCGGGCATGAAGGATATTTGTAAATCCAGCACACGGAGTCCAACTAGGTTCTCTAGGAGAACGATCAACGGTTTGTCGTGGGTGGGTGCCCGGCCGACCAATATCAACTCTCTCAGAGACGACCAGCTCAGCGCTGCCATCATCCCAAAGTTTGCCGTTTCGCCCGGTAATGCCAGATGCTCTACATGAGCACTGACGTGTTTAAAGATTGAATATAATGCCGCCTCTTCGGATGCAGCGTCCAGGTTTGCTCGATACAAAAACTGGTACGGCTTTTGAGCCTCATACGATATTCTGCGCAATGGCGGATAATGAGTGACCGAGGACAACGCCTTGTGTTCTAGCGAACGCCATGGGGAGTTTCTCCACTCCAACGCCCTGAGGGAAGGTCCCAGGATTACTTTGTTAAGCAAGGCAGGCCATATACCAACAGGGGCATTGTTGAATATGACTGTGTGGACGTTGGGCAGGGATGAGAAGGGGGGTAGCGTATTGTTACAGGCATCTACTATACGCGCGGATGGTACGGATAAAATCTGGGACATGTTTCCAGACACCCAGAAGTCCAAGTGCAGGACACTACCCAAAAATGTTAACGCAAATCAAGCATCAAGATGAACTGAGAGTTCTACCGAATATGGACCCAAATAGAAGGAGGGAGCACCCGAGTCTTTCTCAGCCCCCCGAGAGGTTTATGGTGGGTTTCGCGAAAAATAAGGGGTAGGCTTACCGCCCTCCATCGACGACATACACAGACAAAATGCCTCAGGCCGTGTCCAGGTTTCGGGTCCAGGATCCCGGAAGAGAGCGACATAGGTTCATTCTGAGGCCTGAGTAGTAAAAAATCTGCGATGACACGAAGGACGTCGTCAACCAAACTATCGATGGTTATCATGCTCAAGCACAAGATTGTAGCGACACTCTCAGAGACCCTTGTGGTCTTTTGTTGACGTGAGTCGTCCCATTGACGGTCGTCAATTGAGTCATCCATTTCCGAGCAAATGCTATTAGGGCTAGATTTTCTTTTATCGAATGCGAGTGATGAGCGCCGTGATACTAGCATTACATATATCTGACGGGATCAATAATCTCTCAAGAGCAACAGCCCAAGCGCTCGAAACATGAAAAGATGCAGATCACGTCTGCATCGTACAGAGAAAATGTCGTGCACTGTAATTTGCTCAACGGCAAAATCTTCAAATTACCTGACTGACGAGAATGTAAATGATAATCGATCAGGTGTTCCTGGATGTCCCTGGAGGCCATCACGAGGACCTAAGCATCACTTAGTCCGATAGATTTAAAGATTTAAATATAGATAAGCTGTGAGCGGAAGGGAGGTGCACATTAATGGGGTCGAGAGACGTCCCCTGCCGAGGCTTTACGAGATTTGGCTAAATTATATAACAACAACTCGAAAGACGTATCCCAGAGCTCCTTCGTATCCACAGACACCTTGATATCAACGGTGCTGCTGAGTCTGAGCCTATGTTTCCGAAGGCTTGCGTTTTCATCCACTGGGGCAGAGACCAATCTTCTCCGTGGTTTTAAGACGTGAGGTGTTGTTGTCGAAGGCAATGATTCAGATGAATGAACTCTACTGCGAGGCACAGTCGTGAAAGCTTTCCAATCACGCCGAGTTCTGTGCGGCTCTAGGATTCGAAATTTCTCATGAAGATGATCAGAGATAAGTGCCAACGAAAATCACGTACTTTCGTTGGTAACCGAGCAATCAGGCGCTTGATAACTAGGTTCGACACTTGTAGTAGAGCGCTGTCTTGACGCCAATATGTCCGACGTGACGAATAATGCTAATGGAGCAATGGAGTATAGGACTCTCGTGCTTGTAATAACGTGCGCAAAATAGGACAGATAACCTGCCATTCTGATTATGGATAATATTGGAGGCTAAGCGGGTCAATACAAGATGACAGACTTGTGAAAAAGAAAAAATCGTACAGATATGATAGTACTTGTTACTCGTCTAGCGTTTTTCCATTTGCATGGCTCTCCTTTGTGCAGCCACAACAGACAGAATAGACCGGCCATCAACGTTATCGGAATGCATCCATATATTAAAGTGGAGAGCTTCGAAAAGCCATGACTGGAAACCACAGTGGTGGCGATTGAGAAGGGTGGCTTTGACCGGGTCGAGATCAAGATGGCGATAGACTCCATATCGTGGAGATGAAGGGAGTGAAAGAACGACCATGTTTGCCAGGTGCACTTCTTATGTGTGCTGGATCCTTGAGGACACAGGCCCTACCACAGACAGCCAAAGCAAGAGCCTGCGACATGATTGGCGCGTGTCAACGAGAAAGTACGATGGTCCTTGCTGTCGGGTCAAATAAAAATCGTATATCGCGTTTCAAGCAGTTGGGTTATTATTGTCTTTGTAACAAACGACGTTATGGTCATATATCGCGGCAAAAGAGAGAAAAGACAATGGCGAAGAAAAACTGGAACTTGTCATGTTGGGTCCAGTATCCGTTAACTGTGTACTAGAAACAACATCGCACCACATGATCTAACTTCATTGGATACTGTACCGCTCCTCGATACCACGATTTGGAAGCAACAAAAAAACGGTCCCAATGGACATGGGCGGTGGAATTTCGAAGTTGATTTTCATTTGACCCCGCTCCACCTTCGTCATATACAGTAGTCGGAAGTTGGTTCCAAGACCCGTTAACATTAACCAAGGAGAGACACAACGACAGTGCGGCCACTGCTGTATCTCACAAAGTGTTCCCCTA
>QGOD01000537.1:0-13225 GCA_003313065.1 Sarcodon sp. MG97 | reverse complement strand
ATATTCCAGTAGCTAGAAAGGATAAATCGCGATATAATCTGTATAGAATATGAGCCAATATCATCAAAATAAAGTCTACAAAATGAAGAAATAAAAAGATGCAACAACAAGGTTTGAACCTGTGCATTCCAGTCAGTGATTGTAATACGGACTTTCGTTTCGTTCATTTTTACTTCTAAGTAGTTATCTTATCTTATCTCGGTACATAGTTATACCTCGGCCGGCATAGGATTATAGATACACCGGACACATGATTAGGGCGTAGGGCATTACTTTCCTTATTTAACTCGACTAGATACTCCTGTATTGGCCAGAGTTAGAATTCTAAGTCATCACCCCTCTTGATCACTCCCCCAGTGCTCCTTCGTTCTCTACGCTTGATCACCGTTCTGCACGTCGTACAAGAGACGGCATAACAGTGATAGATCACTGCAGTCAATAGATGGACGCTTTAGACAGCTAGTCCACTATGTCTAGCAGCTATCAAGTCACTAACTTCAACAATAGAAGCAGTTTGAGGAGTAGCAGGAGTATCAGATTAAGCTGGTCTGGCACTTTGTTTCTTCATATTCTTCATCAGCTTCTCTTTCAAGAAGCATTTGGCCTCCAAGTATCTCAACTGGTTATAAAAGGTGCATTTGGGGCAATTTTTAGAGCAATTAAATGAAAAAGAAGATAGCTAAGTGGAGGAAGAGGAGAAAGATGTAGTGGAGAGGATAGTGCCAGTAATGCTTGAACGATTGTCTTCCATATTATGCAGGCTATTAATGACCTTTTGCTTATCAAAGACATCAAGGATGGAAATGGTGCAAATTTACAACTAGATATCATAAGCACCCTTATCACATGAGGATGGCCTGCAGATTATGCAACACTGAAGGTGCGTGCAATTGACCTGGACAATCGATTCTCCCAGTCACATGTTAGTATTTTCACTGGTCTAGCGAACTAGGCAAGGCACAGACAAAGCAGCCATACCAACTATCCCCAGAGTACACGGAATATCCCCTCAGTCAGACAATGGAACTCCACTTATGTGCCACTATAGACAGTACAATAGACAATGCAACGAACTCCCCAATCAAGTTATTGGGTCAAGCAGAGACCTACTGGATAGGTCTATCATAGTCAAGGACAGCTAATAGAAATAGGTCGTCGTCATCAGGCACAACCAGGCACTTGCTATCTATGTGGACAATCAGGCCATTGGGCGAATAGATGCCCCCAAAGATGTCCTTCTAATAATCATGGCCAGGGAAACAGAGGCACCTTGGGATGAGGTTTTTCCCACCATAGAAGAGATAATAGCAGATATAACATTTCTGCATAGAGCTCCAATTATTCACAACAATTCCCATAAAGAGACAGCAATAATAACAACAACAGAAGAAATACCACCTTTGCACCAAGACCTAATCCAACTCATCAGGTTAGGCACCAAGGATACATCGAGAAAGTAGAAGAAGACAACCAACCAGACCCACATTCCGACATTCGATCAATGTTTCACTCATTGAATGAGGAAGATTGCATCAATTTACTCTCAGACCTAGCAAAAGATACTCAACTATGATAGACGAGGAGACTCCCAGTTATAATTCTACTCCTCTCATCATTCGATCTATCAACAATCTCCAACTAGATGTTGAAGCCACACTCATTTAGTTAGATAACAGTGACAAGTTCTCATAAAAAGGACTTCTCGACTGTGGTGCAACAGGATCCACCATCTCAACCTCCTTCATAGATCGACATCACCTTCCTTTACAAAAATTATCATCAAAAATTTGAGTAGTCAATGTAGATGGAACAGAAAATACAAATGGTCCTATTATGCATCAAGTCGTAGTTTTATTACGTATAGGTCAACATACTGAATGCAAGCTGTTTAATGTCTCTACCCTTGCACATCATGATTTTTATCTTGGATATGATTGGCTGGAAACCCACAATCCTACTATTGATTGGATTATCCAGAAGATTACTTTCACCAGATATCCAGAAGAATGTAGAACCCAATCCTCAGAAGAAGACGCCATATATCACATACTTAACAACAAGAAGAATCCTATCCAATTGTGCACAAATAATCATTTTCGGATAGTAGATCAGGTTACAACAAATACCATCAATACCATGACGATGCCTTCAAAGAAAGAAGATGCTATTTCTATCAGGAGTAATGCCATTGCTCAACCCACTATGAAGCCTTCATATAAGAAGTTGCCATTTCCATCAGGAGTGATGCCACATACTAAGAATGCTGCAATGCCCATATAGGAAGACCCAAGACCATCAGGCTCGCATACACACATCTCGATGGAGATCGCCATTTCCTCCATAAATAAGGAGAAGAAACCTTGGACAGAATGGGTACTCAAGGAATATCACAACTATCATGACATATTTTCAAAGACAGAATTTGACCAATTACCTCCAAGACGACCATGGGATCATGCAATAGAATTACAAGCAGACGCAATAGCAAAGGTTAATGGAAAGATTTACTCCATAGATGCTCACAAGAAGCAAGAACTTAGCAAGTTCATTCAAGAAAACTTGAACACAGGATGTATTAGGAAATCCAAGTCAGCCATTGCATTATCATTCTTCTTCATCAAGAAGAAAGACAGATTACTTCGACTGGTACAGGACTACCGTGAACTTAATCAAATGACCATTCTCGACAAATACCCCATACCACATATCCCTGATCTTGTTGACAAGCTCCAAAGATCACACTGGTTTACTAAATTAGACATTTGGTGGGGTTACAACAACATTTGTATTTGTATAGGTGACAAATAGAAAGCTGCATTCATTACTCAAGAAGGACTATTCAAACTGACCGTCATGTTTTTTGGTCTATGCATGTTAGGAAATGTCTCAATTGGTCTCCAATAGTATCCAATGACTTAGGATGACTATGTAGGAGGGCAAGTTATAGAGGTGAGAGGAAAACCAAATTCAAGTTAGAGAACTATCAAGGGAAATACAGCAGTTTATATACAGTTAGAATACCCTAAACCCTAGTAAAAGAGGGTAGTATCAAGGCAAAAGGGGGGCAAGAGTGAGAATATCAAACAGGGTGACAAAGAAATGACAATAAAGTAAAGGGGAGAATCTGAAATGAGGTTCAAAGGGTCATCATATGAAAAGAAGGAAAATCGGAAGAATTTCCTAATGGAGAAATCATCCATAACGTAAAGTTCCCAAGTTTACGAAAGATAATAATCAATATCGATAGAGATATGGAGGAATCGAGTTTTGCATCTCTTGTGAGTGATCATGTGCATACCACATGAGGTCCACGTGATGAGTAGCCAAGTATGGTAATTCTGGACTGAAGGATGGGTAAAAGTCAAAATTCTAACAATGCAACTCACCCACCACATTCCAGAGAATGATGGACGATATTTTACGTGACTATATCAAAGAAGGCTTTTGCACAGTCTACATCGATGACATTATGATCCATTCTGCTGGAGCTCTCTCCCTCCATTCAAGCCTAGTCAGAAAAGTTTTGGACAAACTATGAAAACACAAGTTATATCTCAAGCCAGAAAAGTGCAAATTTCACAAGACAGAATGTAAATATTTAGGACGAATTATTGCACAAGGCATAGTCAAAATGGATCCAAACAAAGTTGAAGCCATTACTACTTGGCCAACTCCGGACAACAAGAAAGCTCTACAGCAGTTCTTAGGATTCTGTAATTACTACCGGAAATTTATTAGGAATTTTTCCAAAGTCACACTCCCTCTTACCAAACTCACAGAGAAAGAACCATGGCAGTGGAACGATGAACAGCAGATAGCATTCGAAATGCTCAAAAAACTACTTTCTGAGGGACCTATCCTCATACTTCCCAGTCCAGATGGACCTTTTCAAATTTTTTCCGATGCATCCTTACTAGCCTGAGATACTATGTTAGAACAGTCACAGAATGACAAATAGCAAATGATCGGATTCACTTCCAAGGCATTCATACAAGCAGAATGAAATTACTCAGCTGCTGATCACGAATTACTCGCAGTTATTCATGCCCTCAAAGAATGGCATCATCTTCTAGTCTCAACTCTGCACATTATCGAAATTTGGGTTGATAACACGAGTATCACCTTCTTTAAGAAACCACAAGACCTATCATACCACCACGCTCACTAGTCAACTTATCTATCCCAATTTCACTATCATTTTTACACTATCAAGGGAAAAAAGAATATCCCCATGGATCTGCTATCGAGATGATATTACTCCAAAGAAGCAGGAAGAGATAACAAGCAAATAACATTGTTACCTACAGAACTTTTTGCAGATCAAAAAGATGATGAAGAGTATAAACTAGATCACAACCCTTCCTCAAGCAAAGTAAAGATATGAATTCACACTGTGGACGAACACTCTACATTAGAAGATACTATCTCTTTCAAAAAAATTCCTCCCACAAGCCATTCTCCCCACTCGCGCAACAGAACATTCTGCGGGTCTAGACTTATACAGTCTCATTAACGAAACTATTAACCCATATGGAAAAGTGGTGATTTCTACAGGCATTGCTGTTGTCTTACCTTTTGGCACTTATGGACAAGTGGCCCCACGATCAGGCCTTGCGACAAAATATTTTATTGACATTGGTGCTGGAGTTATAGATTCAGATTACTGAGGAGAAATCAAAGTCCCAATGATCAATCATGGATCAGAGGCATTCAAAGTCAATTACGGTCATAGGATCACACAACTTATTATCAAGAAGATTTCCATGGCTTTACCTAAGGAAACTACTACCTTAGACGATACAATTCAAGAAGAAAGAGAATTTGGATCTACAGATCGTGTTGAAATAATACGTACAGAAAATCAAATAGGAGAAGTGCAAGAGAACACCTCCTCTAATGATACTCTTATGATAAAGAAAAAAGGCAAACTCATACTAGTGGACAAAAATGATTGCCAAACTATAGAATGGTTATTACAAGAAGCTCATGACTACATTACCGCAGGACATCCAGGGATAAAAGCAACCCTTGATAATATTTAATGATGCTACACATGGCACGGCATATCAGACGACGTGACAAACTATATCAAAGGCTGCATTCGTTGTCAACAAACCAAAATTGACCATGCTAGGAAATATGCTCCTTTATACCCTATTCCACCACCATTGAGACTCTTCCAAACCATCTCCATGGATTTAATCACTCCTCTACCTAATTCCTCAGGATATGATACAATTCTAGTCATTGTCGATTACCTTACTAAATTCAAAGTATTGTGTAAGACCACTACACATATTACAGCCACAGGAATCGCCCTCCTCATACAATTATTCGTATTCAGTTGTTTCGGTAGACCCGAATCTATCATCACTGATAGAGGTCCTCAATTCATCTCAAACTTCATGAGAGAATTTTACAAGATGTTGAACATCAATGGAAAGCCTAGCATGGTATACCACCCCTAAACAGATGGTCAAACAGAAAGAGCAAACCAAGAAGTAGAACAATTCCTTCATCTATTCTGCAATTACCACCAATTGAATTGGTCGGACATCCTTGACTTAGCAGAATTTGCCCTCAATGATAGAGTGCATTTGGCAACTAAGAACTTACCCTTCTACCTTCTTTATGGCTATCACCCACTCTCAATAGGAGAATCACTCCCTGTCACTTCCTCTAATCCAGACATGTTAGAATGAGTTATACGCCTCAGCAATGCTCGCAAAGCTGCACAGATTCAGCTACAGTATGCTGCAGACATTATGAAGAAATACTATGATAGGACAAAAGCCAGTTCTTGCAAATATAGTCTAGGTGACCAAGTTTGGCTTGATGGAAAAAACATTACTACCCTATGTCCTATGAAGAAACTTGATGACAAATGATATGGCCCTTTCAAAGGTTTAGCCAAAGTCGGCTCTGCCTATTGCTTAGAACTTCCCAGAAGTTGGCACAGTAATATCCATGATGTGTTCAATGAAGTTCTCCTTATTCCTTATCACCCTCTGAGTTTTCCCTCTCAGCATTTGCCATCTCCACCTCTATCCATCTAGGTAGATAGCATAGAAGAATACAAGGTCAATTATATCAAAAATACTAGAAAACAGCATAACCAGATCGAATTCCTAGTACACTAGAAAGGATATCCAGATGAAGACGATATATGGGAACCAAAGAAAAACATCACAAATTCACAGGCTACTATTGATGACTTTTACGACTTACACCCAAAAGCCCCCAGATAGATTTTCAGAATGAAAATCATTGAAGTGCGGAATATTGTAATGCCCAGTTTTCTGGCTATGTTTTTCTTTCTCTTTTTACTCAATTACTCAGATGTATTATCTTATGCCCAGCCCGTTGCCCAGCCTAGGAGTATCTTGGTTCCAGACCCACTTCCTTTTATATCATTTTTCTCTCACACTCTACTTTTGCTTCGTTCAGCCTTTGACTTACCTTTGGTCTTTCTCTCTTTTCCTTTCCCTTTCACTCCCCTATTTCATTTTTAGGGTTATGGTTAGTAGACTTACTATAAATAGAGTTCCTAGCTATCGCTGTAACCTTAGAGTTGAAATCCTAGTTGTTCAGTTTCTAGTACCTCACTGGTCCTAGTTACCTTGTCTGAGTTTTGTTTGACTCTTGAAGCCCTCCTCCCCTTCTACCGTCCCTGTTAAGAACTGAATCTCTAATACGGAAGGAACTCCGAAGGAATTCCTATACGAGTGGAACTTGACTTCAGCTTATAAGAAGCTGCGCTCTTCACCACGTCTCGTTGTTCCGATTTCAAGACACCACTTAAGACAGTATGGAACTCCGAGGAGTTGTCACACTTTAGAGGAACGAGGGAAGAGCAGAGACGAGTCTAAGTCGATATTTGAACTGGAGAATACAAGCAGTTGTAACTACGTTTATATACTCGGAGTCCGGAGTAAGCTAGGACTAATCGGTAATGTAAAACCAGTGCATACTATAAGGCAGTGTGAAACAATGATACAAAGATAGGGGAGACATAAAGGAGTTCTGATGGGAAGGGCAGTGCATAGATGGTAACTTAAACTAATTAGACTGGAATAGTAAACGAGGAACTGAACGTGAATGAAGAGATGGTAATGAATACAATACCGGAGGTCCGAACGGAATCCTGACGGACTTGGAACGAGATCTTGACAGTCCCATTCAAGTTGGTCTTCAAAGTCAGGCATAACAATATCGCTAATGTTTGAGAGCTATAATAAGATGAATAATGACAGTTTAGTGCATCTTGGAGGATAGAGGTAATTGGGGATATATCAGCGGGTGAGTTAGTAAGTCCAAACGGCATTCCTAGCTATTTAAACAAACCATACCGTGTGTGGAATGCCATCTTCCATTTATCATCTTCAGCGATTCTAATGAGATGGTAAGCATGGCATAAATAAGTCTATCTTTGAGTAAATGTGGGCTTTCCATAGAGCATCTAAGAGATCAGTGACTAGAGGGAGAGGATAATGATCTTTTTTAGTGATTTTGTTTAGCCCACAGAAGTCCACATATAAATGAAGACTACTATCTTTCTTCTTAATGAAGAGAGACTTAAAAGGATGAATAAAGCCAATAGAGAGGTGTTCATTAAGAAATGAATAGATAGAAATAAGCTCTGAGAGGGAGAGAGAGTATATGTAACTAGGAGGGGGTATAGTACCTTCTTCCAGCTCGATCTGGAGATCATAGAGATGATGTGGAGTAAGTGTATCTACCTTCTTCTTGCCAAACACATCAGTGTATTTGTGATATTCAATGGGAACTATAGACAAATCTATGGGTTCTACAGAAGAAGAGGATTTCCATAGACTTTACTGAGTATAATCTGAAAAATACTTGAACCGGGTAGGTTAGTATCATGTAGATAAGCTGCAGTATTGACTAGAGAAATTTGGGGACTAGATGGATAGAAGTCTGATAGAATGGACAGAGATTCTAGAGGCAAAATGAGGGTTGGATCTTGTAGCAAGACTACTTCACCAGAGAGTGTTGATGGTGCTGGACCTCTATGATTTTGAGTTTGGAATGTAATTTGGTTTGAAGCCCAGTTAATTGATGGATTATATTGGCTTAACCAGTTGTATTCTAGAACTGTAGAATAGAAAGAGTCGAGTGGGATAATATAAAATGTTAAGACAAATTTTTTGCTAGTAGAAAAGGAAACCAGAAAAGTGGCTGTCTAAGTAATTATAGTACTACTAGAACTATCAAATAAACGGAGTTCTAATAGAGGAACAGAAGAAATTGGAAGATTATTTTTCTGAACAAAACTAGAATCTACAAAACAATGAGAAGAACTGAAGTCTACAAGAGTGCACATATTTGAAACTATATTAGGAATTGATAAAGAAACAAAAAGAGAGTTTGAAGAAGAAAGAGCAGAAGCATTAAGATGGATTTCTTCTATATGGTCTAGGTCAACACAACTTCCAGTACCGGTAGGTGATTCCTAAGAGCTGCTGACTATTTTTTTGAGTCTACAAGATGAATAAATGATGAGAAGAATAAATGATTATGAAGAGAGAACAAAAGTCTGAGTAGAGTCCTGGTGAACTTTAGAATGGAAACCTGATAAGGAAGTGTTAAAGGTAGAAGTCCCAAAGTGTTGAAGTTAGTGACTTGATAGCTGCTAGACATAGTGGACTAGCTGTCTAAAGTGTCTATCTATTGACTGTATGTTAAAGGTAGAAGTCCCAAAGGAGAAAGGAGCAGGACAGAGCAAGCTCAACAAGGCAGTCTGCAGTTCAGAGTAAGAGACTATATATTGGGACTAAACAATAGTGGATACTAACCTGCAGTTCAGAGTAAGAGACTGGGGGAAAACAGACCTCTGAACTGCACTTATATACCCTACAGAACAATGTGACCTAATAAGGAGAACAATAGAACAATAGAACAATAGAAGATCTAAATATAGGGAACAATGGGATGTCTAAATATAGAGAATAATAGATTATGTAAAGGTGTGACATCACTACTTCTAATACTGTAGTGATCTATCACTGACTAGAATGCACAGGTTCAAACCTTGTTGTTGCATCTTTTTATTTCTTCATTTTGTAGACTTTATTTTGATGATATTGGCTCATATTCTATACAGATTATATTGTGATTGATTCTTTCTAGCTACTGGAATATTTATGAGATTTATAGGATTTTTCTTGATTTTATATTGACAAGTTTACTTGTTTTAGTAGTTGTGGCTGATAAACTGTATAGGTGAAATTTTCGCCACACTAGGGTGCAGTTCAGAGTCCATTCTCTATATTCTCTTACTCTGAATTGCAGTGATTCTCTGGCTTGTCTATCAAGCCAGATACTATATTATTGAGGTTTTACAAGTTGAACTTAAATCCACTGGTTCTGCTGCAATCTCTGTTGATACAGAAAAGCTAGAGAAATGGGAGATTAAGGCCCAAAAGGCTGCTGGAGCAATTCATTCCACTATATCTCCTAAACTTAAGGTCCATATTCAAGACTGTGAAGATGATCCAGTCAAGATATGGAACACCCTTAAGGATGCTTTTATTTAGCAGCGTACTACACCTCGGTTTAATGTCTATTACACTCTTCTTTCCATTTAGAAGGGCCAGGATGAGTTTCTAGACACTATGATCAATAGAGTCGATCAACAGATCAGAGCAATCAAATCGCTTTCACCCCCATCTTTTACATTGGACAATCTCTATGATGAGCTAGCCACTATGGCTATATCTGGTCACTTCCACAGGACTTTGACCATATTACTGTCAAGTAGTGGATGATCAAGCAAAGAAGCACTATGCTTGTCAATATCTCGACATTGATTCCACCGAGCTATGGGAATTGTTACCTGAGTATTAACCTCCTAACATGTATTTGTGCCTCGGACAACAGTGGCTTCTTGGATATTTGATGCCCATATACATGCGACTGGTCCTCCATCCATGTATGTCAAAAGCCACGTGATCTTGTATTTATCAGTGTTGAAGCAATCACTTTTGCTATCCATATAGAGTCAATATAATAACTGCCATGCTAAAAAGTTTTCAAAAGAACCATCAAATTGAGTAGGGGCCTCATATTTGAGTCTTTTAGTGTTTGGTACTACAGCTTGTGCCTGTGCCATCAGAGGGGGTGAAGGAGTAGGTACAGGAGGTACAGAGGGTAGTCCAAGACTTCCTAGATTATGTACTAATGGAGTGGCAGGTGATAACAAAGCAGTAGTTTCTGATGGGGGAATACTAGTAGTTGGCAGTTGAGTATGAGAGGTATTGATAGATATGGGCAGTTGTGCAGTACTGAGAGCTATACTGGTAGAAGTTTGAGGTGGCAGTGAATGGGTCTTGGGGGATATGGGACTTTAAGATAGTACTGAATAACTGAGTGGAACTCTCTTAATAGTTGGGGGACTTGGACATGTCCTAGATTCTGATCTGACTGAAGGAGAAAAGGCTGATGTTGGAGACCTTCTAGGTTCTCTTGGGGATCGCTTATAAGGATAGGATGCCACTGTTATAAAAGGGGATTCAAAAAATCAAGTAATAATTGTAAAACCTCAATAATACAGTATCTGGCTTGATAGACAAGCTAGGGAATCACTGCAGTTCAGAGTAAGAGAATATAGAGAATAGACTCTGAACTGCGCCCTAGTGTGGCGAAAATTTCACCTATACAGTTTATCAGCCACAACTACTAAAACAAGTAAACTTGTCAATATAAATCCAAGAAAAATCCTATAAATCTCATAAATATTCCAGTAGCTAGAAAGAATACGTGATATAATCTGTATAGAATATGAGCCAATATCATCAAAATAAAGTCTACAAAATGAAGAAATAAAAAGATGCAATAACAAGGTTTGAACCTGTGTATTCCAGTCAGTGATAGATCACTACAGTCAATAGATGGATGCTTTAGACAGCTAGTCCACTATGTCTAGCAGCTATCAAGTCACTAACTTCAACAATAATTGCCAAATTTCAAAAGAAAAGATCACTTTAAAAGGGGTTAAAAGGAATATACCAAGAAATGTTTACAACTCCTCATTATGCATTCTAGTATATATTCCTCTCCAATTGACAATTCTTCCTATACCTTCCTGTCCTAAGGTGATGATATTGTCTTGTGAAACTCCTTGACGTTCAAGTCTTCTCAGTATTTTCTGGTGAGTAGGAGTTGGACAGAGTCGTCTAACTCATCTGACTGTGTGAAGATTGCCAGTGGTTTTACAAGCAACTTAAGAGGTGTAATATCTAGAGGTAGAAGGAGTAGGTGTAGTTTCTCCTATTGCATGGAGAAAAGCAGGGGAATTAGAGTATGGGCGAGTGTTGGTAGAGATAAGACTAAAGTACCGTGCTAGCTTTTGGATAGTTAGTAGCTGGGTCTGCACACCAATAGAACAGTATTGAATAGGATTGGCAGGTATGGAAGGAGGAGTAGGTGGTGGTACAACTGCGCCTGGTAGAGAAGGTGGATAATGGGAAGTGAGACCAATGGTGAGTGATAGAAGAAAGTAATTTATGAAAGAAGAAGGAAGTAAAGAAGATAGAGATGGAGAGTGAGAGTGAGCATCATTGTGATTAAAGTTTGACAGGCTCATACAACAAGTGTTGGTTTTTAGAGATGGAAGGTTGGAATAGGGGAATGGAAATGGCCTAGAGTTCTGAGTCAAGGAACTCTGGGTTCATGCAATATAAGTGATCTAAGATGATTAGGTAATGAGCCGGATATTTGCAGAAATTCCAAGTATAGTGACCTTGTCTGGTGCGCAAATTATGCTGTTGTTCGTAGTATTAAAGTGTGTGATGATCCGATTTGAACAGCATATTGACAATGCATCTAACCAGCATTTTAATTACATAATCAATTGAAATTTTGGCACTGGGTCCTTGGCTGAATGTTGGATATTCCATGAAGCGAATTGGACGTGAACCTTCACCATTATCTCTGAGGTAGATAAGGATTAATCTGATACCTATTGTTACACAAGATGTGGGTCTAAGATCAAGGGTTCTGTTGTTGGTCCAGTAGTTTGGAACAATATTTTCAGGGGAATGTGGGACCTCATGTAAACTGGTAATATTTCTTCTAAGAAATTCTTTCATTGTGAGTTCCAGATTTGTAGTAAGGGGCAAATCAAAGCCTTCATATTCTGGTTGTGCTTTTTGGAGAGCATCGTCTCTTTCTTATTATATAATTTCAGGTGATAATTCATCTCGAACCTTATCCCAGTATAAGGTGAGTTGTCTCCATTCTAACCAATTGTTGGTTTTGGGCAAGGTTCCAAGGTAGTGATAATATGAGTGTAATCCCATAGCGATACCTGTATCGCAGGCTAATCCAATAAAGGGATATCAATGAGTAAAGTTTTCCCAGATACAATCTATGGGAGGAGTAATAGGTGGAGTATCACGAAGGACTGGTTGAATGATAGGGGTATTGCTAGCGATCTCATCATGAGATAATTCAGGGGTTCTAGGATTGATAGGATCTGGTGATGGCTGATATATATTTTTGGGGTACATTTCGGAATAGGTGGGAGAACGTGTTTCTGAAACAGGGGAGTTAGATTCAAAGGGGTTCCAGAAAGAATCGGTGTCTATAGAACTGTTTTGGATAGTGCTTGATTTTTTTATAGTTAATCCACTGATTGATTAATCTAACAGATCCAATTCAATAGCTATTTGGGTAGTGTTATCAATAATCTGGGAGATTGCTTCTGCTAGCTGTCTTCTTGTAGGGTCTGTGTCACTGACACAGATCATGGTTTCAATGATGGGGTCCAACTGTGCGCCTAGTTCTTCCTCATTCCTACAACGAGCTTCTTCTATGCTTGGAATAGTGACAATTTTATGGACTAGTGACATATTGGGTTCTGCGACTGGGAGTATAGTAGTGGGTACATAGAGGGGCAAAGACTCTTCCTCTGTAGCTGGAGTGCCAGCTGAAATAGTTTCTCCTAGCTCTGTCTATACAAGATCAATACCTAGTAAAAATAAAATTGAGTATGCAAAAGTGAATGTCCAAATAGTAAAAGTGAAGAGAATAGTTGCAGCTACCATCTCTACGCCTATTGCAGTAATGTGCATGGTAGGAGTGAGTTAAAATGGGAACCAGGATGGACTTGCTGGTTCTGGTGATATATGTAACCTAGTGGCAGCCAAGGAGTTCGCTATACGCCTATAGCTGATACAAAAGGAACGTTGTCGGTGTGAGGGCG
>QGOD01000536.1:21208-36942 GCA_003313065.1 Sarcodon sp. MG97 | reverse complement strand
ATTATCTGGAGATAAAAAACCTCATTTGCCTGCAGTGTTAGCCATTTGCCACTGGCAGTTGCTCTGAGTTGTGGTTGATCCGATTGACATTCTGCGTTGATGCCATTTACAATCTGCACGATAGTCGACGATTGTACCTTGTTCTGATGGAGATCATGAGTTGGAGTTAAGAGTAGTCCCTATGTGTTCGGGCGCAGCCTTAGGACCGTTTGCAGGCCAAACAAAATAGCATTTCTGAGTAACCAGTTGTTGAATTTTACCAGTAGATTATTTTCGTAGTATTACAGTCTGATTCCTAAATAGGTTATCTATCACATAAGCAGATCTCGTAGTTAACAGTTTGATCATGGAAAATATCGCCCAATTTGAAACACTAGTGGTGTTGAAATTCTACTAGTTGTGACAGTACAATACGAGAACTAGCAACCGACTCGGAGATACATCGACAAAGGAATGAGTTAATTGTTTGTCATTGAGCTCGCCGACAAACAAGTGAAGAAAAAGATACAGGATTGACTTTGTTCAAAATTGGCCTACTCGCAAAACACTGCAAAAATCAAACAAGTTTCCAAGCTCAAGTTTTATGTAAATCATCCACTTTGAGACGACGACGTTACGCCTCGTGTGTGACACGATGTACTGATGACTGTGACGGAACGCGTCTCGACTCTCAGACTCAGGCTCGCGTTCGAGTTGGGTACATTGCCGCTACAACGTTTTCGACTCATCCCCCTCCAAACATGCCTCTCATTAACTCAGCGCACGATCCAGGTTTTGCATGTCTTGCTTTCTCCCGTGATGGATCGTTAGTTCTCTACAAACTTGGCCGAGCACGACTTTACCCTCTCATAGTACTCTTTACACAGGTGGCTATGATTGTCTCGTTCGGATATGGCAAGCAGATGGGGGAACAGACCAAGAACCGTCTGTTGCAATCGAGGCAAATCAACCTGTGACCTGCGTTGCTGCAACAGTAAGGAAAACGTTTGGATGCTATATATTGCACGCTCACACCCCTCATAGGAAGGTGGTTGGTTGTCCGGAAGCGCAGATTCAGAAGTAAGAAACTATGTCAAGGCCAAAAACGAATTAACAGGTGTCCTCACAACCACTCCTGGAGTTGCCATTCACTGTATAGCAGTCGACCCACAAAGCAGACGAGTCGCGGTTGCATCGCAGTATGAATTTCTCGCATGTTTGTCCTTGATCAACCCTTATTCTCGTTTTAGTGAACTTGCTGTGAAGCTTATAGATCTCGACAACACTCGGAAAATTTCGCTTCTGGAAGGACATACAAGAGGTGTTCGCAGAGCGACTTGGCATCCGTCGGGAACCCTACTGGTGTGTCAGCTACCACTCGTACCCTTGTCCCCACTAATTCTGGATGTAAGACAACATGCGGTTCTGATGGCAAGATAATTGTTTGGGATATATCTGATGAGGAACCAAGGATAGAGAAGATCATAGAAGCAGTGATCCCAGTTGTAGTGGACGACGAGTACGTTTTAGCGTACCCGGGAACTACCATTCTTAGTATCATCTAGATCTGCTGAATTCCAACACGACTGTTCCGTTCTTTGGCATCCGTCAGGTCAGCATTTCTTTGTATCCACCCGATCCCATGGTACGCCGCCCCATCTTCCGTGGACGGAATTCTTGATGTCAACCCTGTAGAAATTGCGACCATATCCCGAACCACATGGACAAAATCGACAACATTTACCAATGATGCACTTTCTGGAGCAATCACAGCGCTGGGTCTTTCACCGAATGGCCTCTATCTCGCTTCTGCATCTAAATCTGGTGTATTTGTGTGGTCGACTCAAACAAGAAGACTGCTGTTCAAGTATAGTATTGTGCATAGCACCTCCATGCCACAATGCTAACTTTGTACGATAGATACGAAGAAAAGCAAGTGGCACCAGTGGTTCAGATGTTCTTCTCCCCAACTCAAAACCTCCTTGCGTGGACAGACGGCGAAGGCACCTTGACAAGGTGGCCCAACCCTATCCCAGCATCTTCCCCCGACCCCATCAAAGTTGCAAACAATGCGACAACAATACAAGCTAAACGGAAACCGTCGCCCGCTTTGTTTGACGCCTTGGACGATGGAAATGCGATTGGAGAAGATGTTGACGCTGATGTTGATATGGATGATGTGGGTAACGAAGATTGGATCCTGGATGATATTGGTGATGGAATGGAGGATGAACCCGAGGCAGGGAGGTGGAGTGGAAAGGACGGGATGGTTAAAGAAATGGGTATATAAATTTTTAGATTCTTTTCATCATATGCATTATTAACAATTGGATCTCGCTTTCAGTCAGCGTGACAAAGGCGCAATCTGCTTTCCAGCCGGGATCAACACCTATGGAGAATAAAAGACGTTATTTAGGTATGTCTTGCAAATCTTGTTTCAATTGGTGTTTATCCACCTCGCATTATTGGATAGCATACAATATGATCGGGGTGATTGAAGTGACAGACCAAGATACACATCACATAGTAAACGTCGAGTTCCATGACAAATCGACAAGGAAAAGCTACCATTTCACAGATTATTACAAGTATGATATGGCTGCTCTAGGTACTTCTCATTGTCATGACAGCCTGTAGCGATGCTGATATTGTACCAATTCAGGTGAAAGGGGGGCGTTGTACGCATGTCCACCAGATGCTACCCATACCGCGCACGTTATATACAAGCCATATGGTACTTGGGCGACTCAGGCTGAATGGACCTATGAGCTTCCTATGGGAGTGAAAGCTCTTGGGATCGCTGCTGGAGGACCCCTACCGCGAAAGTCGCTTCGATCTCAAACAGACCCCGATATCCAAGGCAATGGGAATGTTGTAATAGCGACTACAGATAATGATTTAACGTTTTTAAACGGTGGTGGGGTGGAAAGATTCGTCATGGGCCTTGAAGGAGAGTTCGTCTCGATGGTTGCTGGCACGGAGTGGGTCTTTGTCATTTACAGAGACGGTTCGACAACCATGGATGGGTCTCAAAATTTGAGAGCAATCCTGATCGAATTCCAGAATTTCACAGTGTTGCAAGACAAAAGGCTTTGTATCAGAAAAGGACATATCCTGAAATGGGCTGGAATAACTGACGATGGTGTACGTAAAACAGGAAAAGATCTGCACACGAGACTGAATTTTCTGATCTTCAGGCTCCGGCGATATTTGACTCTGCTGGTGTTCTTCACATTCTTCATCACTTCAGAGCGCCTTTGAGAGCGACTTGGGCACGTATGTTGGATACCACAAAATTAGATAGACGGCAAGGGAAGGATGAATCTTACTGGCCAGTTGGTGTATCAGGAGACATGTTCATGTGTCTTATCCTAAAAGTTCGCCGCCAGCATCTTCCCTCGTGTTTTGCTGACGAACCTGAACCTTAGGGGAGACAAGCGCATCCGGGATGGCCAAGACCTCTCATTCAGGAAGTTGCATTACGACTTCCTTTCAGGCGAACAGATCCGAAAGAAGCTTCATTAGAAGAACAGTATGTCGTTCAATTTCACTCAAGCCTTCGTTCTCCTTTAAAGCAAGCCAATTTTAAGTATTGCTCGCGAAACTCTACGCCTTGATATAATGCGCGATGCACTCGGCAACGAATCCACGTCTGACGAAATTTCCCGAAGAGAACTCGACCTCGACAAGGAAATCATACAGTTAATTCAGAACGCGTGCAAGAACGATAAGTTATCGCGTGTACTCGAATTGACAAAAATGTTGCACCACACGCCTTCGTTCGACATGGCGGTCAAAGTGGCTGGGTTCTACCACTTGATTGGTTTGCAAGAGAAAATCGAGATCCTAAAAAAGGATAGGGATAACGGTAACGAAGATTCTGGAGAAAATGCGAGGCAGCAGCGCAAGCAGTGGGAACGGGATTCAGCTGCTGTGCCTCCTCCACGGCTCGCAGGGGAATCATCGTCGTCTGTGTACCATGCAGCTAAACCGTTCCAAGATTTCGGACCTCCTCTCGCCATTCATAGACCTGGTCTGGCCCGAGCGGCAGGTGTAGGCCAACCAAAGGCAGTCACAACCCCGCACGATCATTTATCAGATCGCAACAATTCCGAATTCGTTGATGACGGTGAAGGCCCTGTGGATTTAGGGTCCGATGGCAAGAGAAAACGAAATGAGCAAGAGCAGCCTATAAGAGATCAGATGCCTCCTGGAATCGAGAACGGTTCCAAACGGCGTGCTCTAACAACTTCTGTACCACCAAAACCTAGTGAGTCAGAATTTTCCATCTTCACCCTCTTGAAGGCGTTGTGTATGAACAATCCATGGCTCCAGAACCTAATCCCTTTGCCAAAAAGCCCGAAGCAGAAAACAGCCGAAATCCATTCGCCAGGAACGCAGACAAGTCTCTGCACAAAAGCGAAACATTTTTTGACAAAGTTGAAGCGGCGGAAACGGGAGCTTACGGTAGTAAACGTACGTTCTTTTTCGTGCGGGTTTTTCTTTACTCGGTTACCAAAAATATCCTTGAATATAAGGTACTTCAACAAAAGGCCAAGCCAAGGAAAGGAAATCAGTAACACGGCAGACGACGCTCTTTGGTATGCCTGCCGTGCCTCCTTCTGACAGAGAAAAAGGTCGAAAGAAGAAAGTCGCATCCGGGAAAGAACCACAGGCCGACGCAAATGAGACTGGTCTTGAAACGCAAGAAGGCCAAGAAACAGGGTCTCAATCTATTGCCGACGCAGGCACCTCACAGACACTTGTTGAGACCCATACCGAAGAGGAAACCCAGCTAGAATACGATAACCAAGACGATAATAAGGAAGCCGACGTAGATGAGGTATGTCAGCTTCGTTTTGCCGTTTTCTATAATCAACTCTGAATAGGCTGGCGAAATCGAGTGGCCTCCATCACCACAAGAAATTTCAGTAGACGACGAAGTGATGGCCCTAGATCAAGTATAATGTAATATATACTGTATATAATAATGTACATCTCTGTAGCCCTGTCCTGTATATGGTTGATCACATCTAAATCCTGTGTTCACACAGGTGGGCTATTTCGATTTTGCGGATTATATGAATCGTGAATCATCAAATCCTATATTGCCGAACTGGTAAGCGCGCCTTTCAAGGTCACGGTTAGCATAAAACACGAACCTCTGGCGCAAAGGGCCAGTTATCGAATGCTTTTATGAGTAAAGTCCAGTCTTCGATGGTCAAATTTCGAACAGGCTTCTTAGTATCGACACGTTCTGAGGCTGGCAGACTTTTGTCTGTCAACGTTTTGAGTAATGACTGTGCGCCGGGAGCAAGAGAGCTAAATATGATACATTGATCAACGATGCAACGATGAATACAATAAATACAAGAGTGAATGAATACAGCTTACCCAATTGCTGTACGCAATGCTTGGCTTTTCAAGACAAAAAGCCGACGAAGACAATAATCCCATTTGTCAAGCATAGCTTTGCTTATCACCTTGATAGGAAGATGGGCCATAAGCTACATCAGTCAAACCGATATCAGGCGTGCATACCGTATCTTCAAGTGGCAAGATATTGATAGCCTGCATCGGGTGCCCAAGTTTGCGATTTTCAGACTTGCGAGCTGCTGTAAAGTGGTAAAATTTAGGTATAGTAGGATGAAAGTGCATGTCGTAAGGCAAAAGTTGGGATGAAGGAACCGAGAGACTCAGATCTGCTGTAGATTGGGCAATGACGCTTAACTTGCATCTCGCAGGATCGAGAGCTGTTGCCGACAACCGCTGCATACATGTGTTATATCAGTACGTCATGCTACTGATTTACAAGAAGAAAAAAAACAATCAAACGAACTTGCCAAACCCATTCGCCCATCAGGAGGTTCATAGGCACTCGGCCGTAACGGAAAAGCCATGTCTGATCAGGAATGCATCGAAAGAACTGGTTCACTAGCTGCTCGCCCATTACAGAGAGGGGAATATGGCTGATAAAATGAAGCTTGGGATGTACTATCAACGGTAAACGTACTTCAGCCAATAAGTATCGAGGAACGTAGGTAGGACCATACCTCCAGCCCCCCACGGAACTGTCGTTACATCTTCAAGCAACCCTTGTTCTTCCAGCAAGGTGTATGTGTCCCAGCTATGGCCATTGAACGGCATCACTTTCAATCTTGAATCAATTTCCTCCAACGGCTGCCCATTTACAAATGGATTATTACCATCAACGAAAGTTAGAACAGAGATAGAAATATATACCCTAAGATGTTCCAAGTACAACTTATTATCCTCTAGGACAATTAGCTTTTGCAACTGATCCTTGGGCAGCTTGAGTAAAGATCTAGTCAACGCCCCCGGGCCTTGCGAATCACAAAGAAAAAAGGGGAATCTAGCATGAATAAAGTTCACTCCAAACTCCCCAACTCGGACGAAACGAACCTGGAAATGCTTCAATCACCACTCGGGGTTGCTTAGCATTTGTCCAGCTCAAGAAGCTCTTTGCCAACGCATCTGCAGTTTTTGCGTTGCGGATCGATATCCTCTCGCGAGCACCCGGTGATGACGGGTTGAATATAGTACGCCATTCGGATTCTTCAGGCAGTGGTGGAAATACGCTTCGCGTTGTATTCAGCATTCGGTAGTGAGATTTTGCAGTGCAAACGACGCGTTGGGACGTCGTTCTGGAGACGAGCGACAACATAACTAACTTCAACTTGCCCAGGCAGAACTTCAGAAGCCACGTTTTTTGGAGGTTTCATCGGATGTTCTCACGTTCACAACCTCAGCCACTATGTATCTCATTACCACAGCTTTCGCATTGAACGTCGTCGACACATTGCGCGTTAAATCAAGTGTTTTGATGGTTATTATTGTTTATCAACCCGCTAAGATATTATAGTAAGTATTATACTGCCAAGGTTAAAGACATAGATGATGTAACGAAAATATTACAGCCCGTAGAGGACGTGGTGTCATAAGTCCTTTTTCCATTCTAAACACAAAAAAGAGACTCGGAAAGCTAACTCAGTACCTGTTTCGCCTAGAAGGTGAAAAATTTCCAGCAAAGATTGTGAACCTACTCAGCACTTTATTAAGAATAATGCTAAGCCAACTGCTTGTTGCTGCTGCCCGACGAAATTTGCGCGTTTGTGGCAGACCTTGATATTTAGTGGATAAATGCCTCGTGTCAACCGTCCACACCCAAGTCATGGTGTGAATACAAGGATTGTGCATTTTTGGTTTCCTGTGTTCAGTTTGGTCCAGATTACAGGTAGAAAGGAAGAGCATGGCAGGCTGAAGCAAAAATCAGCCCCTAATGCATGAAACTAATATGATCCTATTTCATCCATTGCATTGAGTTATAAAGTTCAACTCATTAGATATCAGATCGCACCTAGAACTCGAGGTGTAGCAATTTCCGAGACGATAACGCAAGGAGACAGACCCGCTTGAACATCATAGGAGAGGGTCCAAGTCACCAGGTTTGTGAAACGCAAGGCAATAAACCTTCTGCACGGCAATCACCACCATACTAGCGCACACCAACTAAGCACACGCTCTGCAGCGACGTTGTTCAGACCACTCAGAAAGAGTAATCAGATGTGGAGACGCTATCTAAGCTATTCGTCCATTGAACCCCGTGCAGGCAGACGAGAAAATTATGGTTCTGTTTACGATCCGTTTGAGTGGGTTTGTGAGTGGGTTGGAAATAAATGCGACGGCATGTTTGGTAGTAGGTGGTCAAAAGCTCCGAATTGTGATTCCGTATGAAAACCGAACAGAATATGCGAGATTCTCAATGCCGTATTCAGTCCAATTTACACATGCAGTGCTAGCATGATTAACTTGTGAAATCAGTATGTCAAACACTCAACAAACCTGCCGACGCATCGACGGAGATTTAGTCGGAAATGTACAGTAAACTGCATTTCGGTTGTGGGGTTTACGTCGAGAATACTGGATAAATCACTAAACGCGATCTGGGTGAGGCTCGGATTAAAAGAAAAAAAAGACGTACAATTGTACAAATCGCCGTCATGCTTTGTTTCCACTGGATTTTTTTTCTCGAAAAAAAGTGATGATAGAGTATATATAACCCACTCCTGGAATGTACGCAGCAGTGCGTACCATGGCAGCTGAACATTGCAGACGACTTGCTGTACTACCGAGCACCCTAGACAAACTCTTGCTTGCCTGGTTCCAACAGGCTTTGAATCCAATCAGAACACCGCACTTTCGAGAACGCCGGCACCTACAAGGTATAGTACTTATCAGCAAGGATAGTTGTTCGATCCGTCTCAGAGGTATGTAGCTTTCAAGTTAGCGATGCATCACTGTATTACTATATTAAGCTACCTCCATAATAACCAGTGGTTGTTTCCGTGGAATCATCCTTTACTCTTTTGTTTCTCAGTTTTACCGTTGTACGCCTGTATACTACTACGCTGGTGAGTCTCACAGCAACCACACCCCTCTTATTCTGCCCCTCTCGTTGTCGCGCGTTGAAACAACGCTGATAGTTACTTGTGTCCCAAGGTGGCCGATTGTGGAGCCCTGCACTGAGTTTCGAATCCCTACTTCTCCCTGTCGATCCACTCTCAGAAATGACGGACATATCTCGCTCCGAAACGCAACCTGACTGGAATCCCACCAATACCGCCGCCCAGTTATACCTAACTCAGTCAAGTTTGAGTAGGACTACAGAGCTTGAAGGCGGTCTTTCTTTCCAGAGGCAACCTACACAAGCTTCTGGCCAGACAATGACCGGAACATCATTGTCTCATTCCAATAAATCTGCACCTTCCGAGTCGAATACTCCGTCAGGGTTCTTTGCAGGCTCCTCTCACGTAGATGCTAGACATTCAATGTTCAATGATGTCGGAAGAGATCTGCACATTTACAAAATCGAGACCAAGGTGTGTTCGTTCCTGGTGGAGAAATTGAATGCCAGCTAAATTAAATACTTGATAGGAAAACGGTATGTCCACAACCATCGGCATTGACTGCATCTTATTCCGCTTGGAGCAGAAATGTCCACGCTGAACAAGCTACGACGGGCCAAAGATGCTGGATATCGTTCTGAACATCATCGGAACTGTCTGCCTGGGACACGAAAAGCAGAACTAGACCAAATTCAAAAGTGGGAGGTCGATCCAACGGACAAACGCGTGTATTGGTTGAACGGGCTTGCAGGAACAGGAAAATCAACAATCTCTCAGACGTTTGCAGAACGATCTTCCGCAGATGGTCGGCTCGGAGCGAGTTTCTTCTGCTCACGCGATTTCCCTGATAGGCGTAATATCCATTTAATATTCCCAACAATTGCATTTGGCCTTGCACTCCGATACCCACAATTTCGTGTGGCCTTGATGGATGTGATGCACACGAGCCCAGATGCAGCCGACGAATCATTATCAATCCAACTTGAAGATCTCCTTGTACGACCACTGAAATCTACGAAGCTATCTACAACCATCATCATAGACGCTCTCGATGAATGCGAAGACGACGAACCGGCTTCTGCAATCCTTTCGCTCCTGGCTCGACATATTGACGCAATACCATCTGTGAAATTCTTCATCACTGGAAGGCCTGAAGTACGGATTCGAACTGGGTTCCGCCTTCCTTTATTACAAACATATACGACAGTGTTCGTGTTACATGATGTCGATCAGTCATCCGTGAATCAAGATATCGAGGTTTATCTCCGGTTCCGTCTATCCGAAATTGTATCAAGTAGGGACTATTTAGACTTTACTGAACCATGGCCTTCAGACGAGGATATCGCTCTCCTAGTCAAGCGATGTTCTGGACTGTTCATTGTTGCGTCTATCACTACGAGAATTATTGGGGATCATCGTGTTGAACCTCGGAAGCAGCTGAAAATGGTGATCAAGGAAGCAGATTCGACTGTTCGGGAAGGGAGATTTGGTGTCGACGAGACATATCGCCAGGTTTTCCTGCGGAGCGCTGAAGGTATTGACATTCTTGATACCGACTTCTTTGACCAGCAGCGACTTGTTGTCGGATCTATCGTGTTGCTGTTCAATCCCTTATCGTGCGCAGACCTGGCAAAGATACTGGATATACCACAGGAGGAAGTCAGGAGTGCCATCCATTTGCTACATTCGGTCCTCATAATTCCAGATTCAAATGCACAGCTTCTGCGAATCTGTCATAAATCGTTTGCCGACTTTCTTACCGATCCAAGCAGATGTGTGGACAAGAGATTTTATATAGATCCTTCCGATTTACACACAAAGCTTGGGATGCACTGTTTAAGGTTGATGAATGGATCGTTGAAGAAGAATATATGTGGCTTCCCTCCATACGCTATGAATGAAGATATTGACGATCTTGGTACACGCCGAGAGAGGTATATTGGTGGTGGGTTGCAGTATGCATGTAGATCATGGGCCAAACATCTTAGGTTTGCATCTCGGGATGGTGACGATGTTGGCCATATTATGGGGCTCCTAGAATGTTTCTTCAGAAATCACCTATTATCGTGGATCGAGGTCCTAAGCATCGTAGGAGATCTGCGTCGTGCGGTTTATGCCCTTCGAGATGTGATGGGCTGGTTCGCAAGTGTAAGTCTGAACACGTTCAAGTTATTATCCACTTTATAGAGCATACATTTTCAGGTTGGCCCATCTGACACGAACCTACTGTACATCATGCACGATAGTGAACGATTTATCCTACGATTCTTCGACGTCATTGGAGCCTCTCCATGTCACTTATATCACTCAGCTTTACCATGGTCTCCGAGATTATCTCTCGTTCGCGCGCTATACCAGGACCAACTCCCAACAGAAGTAAAGATGTTAAATGGAATCGATGACTCGTGGGATGCCTCTGTGAGAACAATTCAGACGCGGAACGATGTGCGCCAAATAGAATTCTCCCACAAGGATGACTTCATTGCAGTCTGCGCAGAGGGATTTGTTGAAGTCTTCGAAACCCTGACAGGACACCGTCGAGCTACTTTCATCGGGCCTGAGACTGCTAGATTGTTTTGCTCTGTTGGGTTTTCTCCAGACGACACACTTCTTGCGACTGGACATTGCAATGGCGTAATCTGTGTGTGGGACTTCCAAACAGGAGGCCTAATTTGTACTTTAGGAGGACACGCCGGTGACGTCGAATCGGTTGCATTCTCGCCATGTGGGACCATGATTGCATCTGGTTCAAGAGATGATACCGTTCGAATTTGGAATGTACCCTTGCGAGAGTGCCGATGCATTTTGGAGCATCCTTCAGCTGTGGTACGGAATTTTTGCTGGTCAGCTACGAGTCATGAGGTCATAATAGGATATTTGGACCGCACAGTGAAGGTGTGGGACATTGCCGGGATGAGATGTCTGAACACCTTTTCTGGAAAAGAAGAAGTGGATTTTGTTGCATGCTCACCAGATTCGTCGTTCATTGCTGCCGGATCAAAAGATGGAGTTCAAGTCTTTAACAATCAGACTGGTATTGTTTTCCGAACGATTCCAACAGATAATTGGGTTTCGTTGATTCGATTTCTGGATCAAGATAGACTCATGTATGCAACCGACGAGCCCCCGATATTCGTAATCCATGATCTCACTAACAACACCAACACACAGACATCTAATTCCAAATCCTGGCTAAAGCGTTCCTTACGAAAGGCTCGACTTGGGTTGGAATCACTTCAGACCCAATGGCGCCACACCAAGACTAATCCCACTGATAAGTCCGATTTATTGGTGTTCAAATATCAAGGATGCCTAACTGCGATCTCATCGGACGGGACTCGCGTCGCATCGGGAACTAGTGACAAAGCTGTCACAGTTTGGCAGACTAGTAATGGTCCAAGCTCAAATCATGACACGGCCTGCCATCACAGTCGTGTGTATAGCGTTGCTTTTTCAAAAGACGGTCAGCTTGTAGCCTCGGGGTCCGCAGATGACACTGCAAAACTTTGGGATCCAACCTCAGGTCGATGCTTGCACACATTCAACCACCCCTTCTGGGTTGAATCGGTGGTGTTATCGCCAGATTCGACACTTCTCGCATCTTTTATAGGCCTTCGCACAATAAAAATCTGCGATACTCGTACCCATAAACGTCTTTCGACCTTCGAAACTTCACCCTATGAGACCGCACACCTTGGGTTCTCCCCGAATGGTAATCACCTGGTAACTCTTGGAAATATCGAAAATCTCGAGCTGTGGGAGGTGGCGACTGGAAAACGACTTGCTTACGTCAAAGTTGATAGAGTCTTCGAAAAGGTTGCATTTGGTGTTGATGGGACCAGCGTCAGGTTGGAGAGCAATGAATTGGTCATGAGATACAGAATATCCCCTGTTCAGCCTTCCTCCAACAATGACAAGGATGGGCACTCGTCGCTTCCGATGCAATTCGTCCCCTTGCATGATGCGCAACCATATGCCTCTTCGCATATCTATTACCGACAGGGAAATGAGTGGATCATAGACGAGAGGAAGAGACGTGTCCTTTGGGTACCACCCGATGTGAGATATAGATGTGATTCTTACGAGAAAAAGATTGTTTTAGGATCTGAGAGTGGAAGGCTTGTAATCATAGACATCTCGGATTTGTAAAACTGACCCCTGTGCTTTATCAAGATACGAGGTCTTGTTATATTCTATGTACATCTGTATAATTTGTGTCCATTCATGGCTCGCTACAGAGTACTGGATCGTGGGCAAGGCCTAAATATCGAAAACAAAGGCCGAAAGAGTGAGAGTGAGGGAAAGAAAGTACTGGAATCACCTTGGGTGCCGGATCTCATGAGCTAGACGATGGAAGGAGCGAGGGCGTCGGTTCTTCAAGCCGTGAAAGTAGGGGTTAAAGACGAGGGAAGCAGTCCTCAAAGCTCAGACTCTCATCTTTGAAGAATCTCCGGAGTCCCTTGTCCTCACAGACTGGGAGTTCTTTATAAATTCGCCCCATCCGTTGTGATAACAAGCACGCCACATGCCACGAAAGAACAGGATGGATTTATAGCACAAGCAGTAACCGGTGCCGGGCAGTGATTGACTCCCCCCTCTACTTCAAGTTGAAATGTGACTTCATCTGTTGGATTTGAGTGTAAGCATCCTGGACCAACTTTTGCCTAGGGTCGCCCCGTTCCTGCCGTAAACTCATATTCCAACCAGGAAACTGGCAGGCTTAAACAGGTCTCTCTCTGCCAGCAAGGAAAGTTTAGTTTTTTGCCAGTGATAGGTGTATCAGATGAGTTCAATCTTGAAGGCAGGAGAGTTGGACCTCAGCTCGAAGCCCAAAGTGTAGCGATTCTGTTTGTGAACGCGAAGATAGTGCATAATCTTACCGTGAGACTTGATACCCAGTGAAAAGTCGATGTTCTCAAATATACTGGGTATATGGCGTGATATACTGAATATAGACAAAAAATTGACGCGTAAAATCTGTGAGAATTACATGTAGGAATATATAGGGATTTGTAGTCACAATTACAAAAACATCTGCGAAATTAGGAACACTCCAGCGACTCTGAGTGAGGAAATTCCTGCGTCGATTCCAAGTCATAGCGCTAGCTTCCGCACATTTCCGTTCTGTCTCCAAGTCAGTATTGACCTGCCCTAAATCACTACATTCCGAGTCGCGCACGCAACACTGGATAAGATAAGCATTATTAGCACAACTCCACCCAGTCTCATTGCCGTCTCATGTCAAGCCATCACAACGTTCGCAGTCGGTTACTTTGTCACTGCACGTCTCATTGTGGGGGGCCATCTGGTCCTGGAAGAGAGGTGTCGGCCTCCACATTTTGTTGACATCTAAGGCAAGAGTCAGCTCAACCCTTTTCGACACATACAATTCAGACACTCAATAATTTAACTGCAACACATACACCTGGTCCAAGTTCTCTGGGTGTACGATTGCCCCCATCTATGGCACCTGTTACAACCAGCAGGCCTGATCATGGCCGCACCTCCCAACTTGGATATCCCAGCAGCGATGCAGGCCGATTCGAATCTCCCACTCCAGATGGCACTTGTGCAAACGTTGCGGATGCAGAAGCAGGCTCGAATACTGGTGCCAATGGAATGGATGCTGGTGGTGCGATGGATATTGATGATGCAACAGATACAGTAGGCAGTGCGATGGATATTGATGATGCAACAGATATGGTGGGTGGGACGACAGTGAGTATATTCCACACTGGTACACCTACAAGCCACCCAACTGAACAATTATCTATGTAGTTGACTTTGGGAGAGATTGGTCATTATCTGCCTGACCCTGCTATAGTGCCAAGTAATACAGACTTGAGCATGTCTGATTTTTTGCTAGACCCAGGGAGTATTGAAGATATTGAACACCGTGACATGTATGGTGGGCCCGAGCAAGACTCTACCACATTGCCCAATGAGTCTTACCACCAACCTGGCAAGCCTGAGTCCAAAACGGATGTCCCAAATTTTATCCCCATAATTGATAAGGTCAAAACCTCGCTCGAATTTATTTCTACATTGAAAGATGCATCATTAGACAGTACTCTTGAGCCTTTGGAGGAAGACACAATACACGAGATCCGGAACCCTCCTGAAAAGCAACTTATAATTGACTCTCCCGATGATCGCCTATCTGTAGACCTATTTCTTGCAGGAGACAATGCTTCTGAGAGGGCCTACAATGATACACAAACTGCGGTGATATGACCATCAGCGCATCCAGCCTCCGAATCGCCCATTTATAGTGCGAAATCATGCAAAGTCACTTGGGCCTGAGAAATGACACAATGGCAAAACTCCCTAAATTTCGCACCCACGAACATTTCGCATTGTTCAATCCCTTTTGGCCTAATTCGATTGAAAGACTCGCAAAACTTCAAAACCCCTTTCTATCAATTTCGCATACCTTCCCATCCTTTCAATCACCCCTAACAGCCACTCTTTCAGCCTCAAATCATGTTTCATAGTATTTTTCATCATTTTACAGCCTTTTACCCTGTCTCATTGTTTGCAAATTCCATCCCATCAATTGCCTTTTATGGTAATTCAAAAGGTTCTTTGCTTCCCATGATCACTACACCTTCCGCATTAGGACATTATTTCTAATTCTCGACTTTTTGCAGTATTGTAGTATGCCACCTATGCTCCCCTTCTAACTAGTTGCTCTCTAATGTACTCTGTGATGCCCCTATACATAGAAAATTGTTAGCACTGTTTTGAAGTAGTTTAGTGCGAATTTTAGATATAAAAGCATGTACAAAATTTTATAACAATAACAAATCAGTTTACCTCTCACTTTCAATTCGAATCCTATCACTTTAGTATTATGATTTAGTATCGTGTGTTCTTGTCCTTGTCATCTATCGTCTACCACCTTCGCCTATTGCCCCATTATCTTGTGCTTGATCGATTATCTCATGCTTGCTCGAACTATCTCACATCTCATCGCATTTTCGGACTCCAGGTCACCATAGTCTCTTAGTGTTGCACACCGAGTTTCTACCATTCTTATCACCAGCCTTCATATCCCTTTACTAGTTTGCACCCCTTCGCGTTTTGCATTTCTTCCATTTTATTTTACACTTCCATTTTATTTCGCACTTCTATTTCGCACTTTGCATTTCGCATTCCTTCGTTGCAGAATCCTTGGTTGTTCTTGGTGTATCTTTAGGATTACCTCACACACCATATTAGACTCATTGTATCAACTCAAGGCATTGATACGCCCCCTGCTACTTCTATCCTCCGAAATGCGCTAAAATTATCACTATTCGTCTCACAATAGCTCTCGAACGTCTGCGA
>QGOD01000525.1:9557-21473 GCA_003313065.1 Sarcodon sp. MG97 | reverse complement strand
AGAGACACGAGATAGAACAAAGTGCTGATATTCTCCTGATTAGCTCCTCCAAAATTGCACTTTTATTCCAGCGAAGTCTTGCGAAGTACTGCAATCTATTGCGAAAGTATCGATCTTTTGCAAAATATATTGTGAAGATTTTGCATCTTTTTCTTATCATCACTCCTTCGATCTAATCTTTTATTACTCATTTTAATATGCTAAGCTATCTTTCTATTCTTTGTTATCTTCTTGCTAATTCATTTTTGTTTCAAAAGACAATAAGCTTCAATTTCCTTTTTAGTCTAGTTCGCAACTCTGTTTCCCACGATCATTTCAATTTCCTATTTTGGTTTCTCATTATTGTTTTGCAATTTTAGCGATTATTTCTGATATTTTGATTTCATCTGATAGTGATTTATTAGCTTATTTTATTAGTGATATTTTCACCTTTCTACTTTAGTTTAGTTCAAAATTTAGACATAAAAACCTGTACAAACTTAGAAATAAAAAGAATATCATCCTGTGCTCCCAAGTTTTGATTTTATTTGAGTTTATTTGAGTTTTATTTTGCGATATTCAATTTTATTGTGCGTTCTCACTCTTGTCTTCACTATATTTCTCGTGCTTCATTATATCTCGTGTCTCTTGCCTTTCACCCCATATAATTGATTAGGTTTCACTTGATCAATTAGACCATTTGATTATAGGATTTTCTTCAACTCTCATGCCTTCAATCAATTATCTGCGAAAGATTTGCAGATAATTTCACACACATTTTGCACCTCTCACACCATCGCTAGTTGGTCTTACAGACCTTTTGGTTGTTGAGCAAACTTTCCTGAATGCCCTTGCACTGACAATGGACCTTTTGTATCAGCTATAGGTGTATAGCAATCCTCTTGGCTGCCACTAGGTTAGACATATCAATGAAATGAGACAAGATAAAATATTGTACTAAGTGTAGAGATAGAGAATCATACTTAACAGTTGAGGAGGTTGAAGTTTGAGTATAAAGAAGAGAGAGAACAAATTGATGCACCTCAGTTGTTTACCATATCAACTAAGGTGAGTAGCATTGTCAACCATTTTTTAATAACATTTTGTTTATGTGATCTTGGTAGTTATGAATTCTGCAAACTTTCAACAGGATATTCCTGGGTGAGATAAGATGGCTCCTTAGTTGAAAAAGGAGTGAGACTGTCAAGTAGTACTATAAAAATAAAGAGAAAAATATAGGTATAGTATTACAAGTTGTTACTTGGGAATGTCTGGGCCGCTAGTCCAGGACTTTCGGGTAGAGCCGTGCCTGAGCATCACTGGCGGCCGTAGGGTGATTCCCCTGTTAGCTACCCCGCAGACTATGCTGCCATGTCTCATCGAACGGCAAGGTCGACCAGCATCCCGATTCCTCAGGCCATCTCTTCAAGCACAGCTCGAAATATTGAAGATATCATAACTATGCCTTTTGTTGCGAGCCCAGGCTCATTGAGCAGACTTCACTCTTCCTCACGATCTCTTCCCCCCGCCATATCAGGTCCCGCTAGAAGCCTTTCTCGACCAGTTGGTAGCCCGTACGAGCCTAGAGTCATTAGAAACTCTCCTCGAAGTTCAGATATGTCTTGCGTCGCTTCCTCTCCCATCGTTTACCCGAACCGTCATCGAAGACCTAGCCCATCCGATATCCCATACGCCTCCATATCCAGCTCAAGAAACGCAAGCAGTTCTCGAACAATCTTTAATCCGTTACCTGCAGTTGCTTCTTCGTCCCTAGTCTCGTTTCCAAGACCGGCATATCTCGAACACAGTGCTCTGCGACACCTACTCCAAACGGAAACGCCTTCATGCCTACCCCTTAGCAGGTACAAATCTGACGGTATTCATGCGGATGCTTTCAACAATGCAACAACTATATACCCATCAAGTTATTCTCGACGAGAAAGGACGCCTATCATCGACAGCGATGATGAAGGGTCTCTCAGTCCACCTCGAGAGCTCGCCCTCCCAATATCCACTGCACCCCTTGTGCCGTCCAACCCAATACTACGCATCCCCACACGTTGGAGCGATCATGATCGCAACGCTTCACTTTCAGTTTCTCAGGACGGTAGAGAACTGTCTTTTGTAGGTTTGTGACGTTCACTGCATCATTGTGATACAGCCCTATTAATATCTGTTTTCAGGCTCGTCTTGTGTTGGGGAGAAAGATGCCGCAGCCGCTCGCACCGACTATGCAATTCCTCCCGCTTGTGGTATCTACTATTACGAGGTGGAAATATTGAACAAAGGACAGAAAGGGTGACTCTTATCCTAATGAATATGGTCATACTGCTTACTCAACGTCTATCTATCCAGGCACATCAGCATCGGGTTAGTCACTGCACTGCGTCGCAGATGTTGTTACTCACAGGTCATTCAGGTTCAGCGACGCGGAAGTCAAACTCTCCCGTCTCCCAGGATTGGAAAAACATTCATGGGGATATCACGGCAGTGACGGAATGACATTTGCTGCAGAGAAGACTGGCAATCCTTATGGGCCCACTTACACAAGTATGTATTGCAACCTCTGTAAGAAGTCTTACCATATGAACTTCTGTATTAGCGGGAGACGTCATAGGATGTGGAGTTGATTTCAGTCAGAACAAAGCATTCTACACAAAGAACGGCGCGTTAATACGTAAGCCCTTGTTCTCTCCCTCGTCTGTCACAAAATAAATATGCCCGCCCGCTCTAGGCTCGGTATTCGATGGCATAGGCAAGGATTGCACTCTTTACCCAGCTATCGGTCTACGCCATCAAGTGGAAGCCGTGCGAGCAAATTTTGGTCATGAGCCTTTCCAGTATGATATTGAAGATCACGTCCATCAGCAGAGAAATCACGTTTGGACTACTATCCAAAACAGTCCTCTCGACTACGATATTCTTCAACGCATTAGCGAAGGATCACGATACAAGTCCGTCTCGACTGTAGATCCATCCTCTTCTCCCGAAAATAATTATTCCACCGCGGGCTTGACAAATCGTGACAACAGAGTAGAAATGGAAGACCCAAGATCCGTTGAGAAGAAGACGAGGAGTACGATTGACACACTCGTTCTATCCTATCTGACTCATCATGGGTATGCTAAAACTGCGAGGGCATTCAAAGGACAATGCGAAGGCGGCCATTTCACCTGTCCTGATGGGATCAACAAACAGACTGGTTCATCTCGACTTTCCGTCCGCAATCTTGACCCAGATGATATGGATCTTCGCACGAAGATAGTCAAAAGCGTTGTGAAGGGTGACATTGACACTGCCTTACAAGACACGGCGGTGAACTACCCAGGTGCATTTGAGAAAGAACAAGGTCTCATGTTATTCAAGTTAAAATGCAGGAAATTCGTGGAGCTGCTCTTGGAAGCTGCTTCATCTCTGAAGCGTGTCAGAAGAGAGGAAGAGGTAATCCAAAACGTCGCTAATTCCGCCAGGATTGCTGCCGATATTATCGATGGAGATATCGAAATCGATGGAATGGATGTCGATGAGGACGCCTTTCGAGCTTCATATTTACCTACGGTGCACACGAACGGGTTTACTGAGACCTCTGACGGGGGTGTTAGGGCATTTGGGAAGAGAAGGTCCTCGACAGTTTCTTCTAATGCTGCACAGAGTGCATTGCAAAACGCTTTGAATTATGGACAGCAGTTGGAGATGGACTACAAACTCGACACTCGCGCAGAGGTGCGAACATATCTGAAGCGGACCTTCAGTGTTGTTGCCTACGAAGATCCACTGGCGATTGGAGGTGATATTGGAGAGATCGCGGGTCAAGAAGCGAGAGAAGTACTGGCTTCTGAGTTGAATCAAGCAATTTTAGGTCATTCTCAACTCTGTGTTTCTCTTCACCTCGCTGATCTGTCTTTCTCAGAATTGCAAGGCAAACCTTCAAGACCCGCATTGGAGACCGTGTACAGGCAGACCTTCGTATGCCTCAGAGAACTTGGATTAATGGGTGTCGCGGCAGCCGTGTTTGCTGATATGCAGAAAGAATTGATTGATATATGAAATATTAGGGTCTGAACTCGATGTATTCTATAATTGTTTTGATTTATGGTAAACGATATAGGTAGAGAGCTAAAATAAGAGTTGACTAGGACTCATGGATTTATGGCAAAGGATTCCCCGCACCCGCAGGCGTCCTTTATATTAGGATTCTTGAAAGCGAATCTTGCGCTAAATGACCAAAACATTTCATCAATCTGAATATTCACATCCATATAACAGGGCAGCTGACCTTAAATAGTCTTCCTGCCAATCCATCTCACTCCCAATTATTGAGAACAGGGCTTTGCTATCTATAAGCACCCGCACTCCATCTTGCTCTACCACCTCGTCAAACTTGCCCGGTTTCTCTACATATTCCAGATGATATGATAAACCTGCGCAACCTTTGTTCCGAACGCCGATCCGAATGAGTTGCGGATGTGGACCACGGAGTAATCCCTGCAGCCTCTCCACTGCTTTTGGTGTCTGTAGAGGAAAAAAAAGAATGTGAATTTATCATTCATGACAGACCTTGGATTAGATCGTGCGTACAATAGATAGAGCAGCCTTGGTTGAACGGATTGTCAGAAGTCGTCGTTCTGGCCTGGGCATGGGTGGCGGCCGCGCAGAAAACAATGCTGAGAGGTTGTTAATGCGACCAGAGCGAGCAAGTGAGAATGCCATCGTCGTAGTCGTAGTTGTAATCCGCACAGGGCTCGAATTGTCAATTAATTGTTGAGTGAACTCTGGAGGGTATGACTAATAGTGTCCGGTTCATTCCGAGTAACGACGTCATTGGTATTTAGTGCTACATAGCCTCATGGAGTTAGCGAGGCATAGGAACCTACTACTGTTTCTACAGTAATATAATAAGATGTTTTGAACGTATACACACGGTGTACGAAGTAGCGACCAGTTCAACCGGATTGGTGACCATGGGATGCAGTGTAGGTTATCATTAAATTGTACTACAGTACATGGTCAATGCCTTTTGAACGATCTCCTTACACGCACTACATATTAATTTCGCTACTCATAATATCCACTCACACCCTGTAGCACAAGGGGCCTCACAATCTCATTCCAATTCTCTGCCCAACTATTCCACTCCCACTTATCGCCTGTCTCTCCAAAGTCATCCAACTCATCGTCATCCAAACTGGCATTATTTTGTCTCAGAAAATGGGAGTTGACGGACGATGAAAATGAATAGGAGGAAGACACAGAGGGAGAGGATGCCGACTTGATGAGTGATGACCGAAGAGAGTCTAGGGTCGGGGAGTGAGGAAACGATTTCAATGTGCTCTGTTGAAATGTTGGTTTCATCACATGAGTAATAACAAACAAACACACTACAAGCTGCCCCGCCAATTCTTCAGCAGTTTTAAATATTAGACCATTGAGTCCAGGTTTGACAAGTTCATGGAGGCTGACAGTCGTTAGGATTGAACGAACGAGCAAAAGGGACGAATTACCATGCAAAATCTAGCGCACATACAGGCAATCCACACCCAAACATGTCTACAATCTTCATGGGGAGATCTAATGCGGAGGAGCTAGAATGCAGGCAGACGCCTAGATCCGCTGAACCTGCAATCATGTCAGTGAACTTGTCGGCAACAGAATAATCTGTAATATCGACCTAGGAGGAGTGGATAATCGGCAGCATCTAACCAAAGACTAATACACCGAACCCAATCCCAGTCCTTCTGCAGCTCTTCGATTCTGTTCATATACATATCCCTCAATGGACCCTTCCCAGTTACTATCATGAGGATCTTTGGCAATCTTGCCCGCTCCCCACTGGTATTGTCCTTCTTGGCCATGCGTTCATACATTCCTAGAGCGTCAATCAAAATCCCAAAGTCTTCATCTGCAGTCCAAGATGTGCTGGACAGTAACAACGCAGTCCTGTCTGGTCTGAGTGACGGCACGTGAATGTTATACATCGGGGACCTTAGATATTCAGAAGAACCCTGGGGTGGTAGCGTTAAAGAGCTGATCGTGGAAGAATCGGACATTTGGGTGAGAACAGTCGACATAGGCAGATCGGAAGTGGGAAGAAAAGAATCCAAACAAGCAATGGAAGTCAGAACAGGATGTAGCCGTGAAAAAAGCTGCGAAATACTATGAAACATAGGATTATGAGAATGAGTTTGCAATTACCTCATGAGTTTCTGAAGGCAAACATTGATGAAAGTGGGAAGGCGGGCGATCATGTAAGACACTTCTGTGTCCTCTACAGCCGTGGTTAGCAGGTAAATACGGTTAAGATTAGCCAGATAATCACCTCAAGTCCCATTCTTTTGTAAGATGATTCTTCATGGCTTTCGTCACGAAAAAATGTGCATAGGCAGATCTTCCGAAATAGCGCTCGAACCTGAAAATGGAATCTTTAGGATGGTGTGAGCGATGATGTCTTGGTTTACCATTTTGCAATCTTGACCAAAACATGATCTCGCCCAAGTCTTAAAGCAAGAATAGTGTACCCCAAATTATGCCAATCGATGATGACTCTAGTTGAACGCAATCGACTAACGAGCCATACTAAAGCCAGCGTAGGAATACTGGGAGGATTCTTCCTAGCACAGTTGTAAGTGTATACATCTGGTGATTACCCATACGTGCGAACCTGTGCGACGATAAACTCAGGCGGATCGGAAATCCGGAACATCAACGTGTAAAGGATTGCTGTAACTTGATGTGTTATCTTGACTGGCGCAAGGAGAAAAAACGGCAAGCTGGAAAATGCTCTTGGTAGTTGCGGTAAATATAAAACGTGGACATGAGGAATTGACAGTAGATTTGAATTTGGTTTGGACCCTTTCAAACCCAGCGTCACTTCTAGGGGGACAAGTGTTCGTAGCAGGACACGTACCATCGTATCCAACTAGAAAAGTTCTGAACCCGTTGTTTGCAAACGATTCTGCATGGTACATCATCCTAGGGCTTCGGCCAATATCTCCCAATACCAAAATGGCCACTGAAGGTAGTGACGGAGGACGTCTCTTCAAAGCCTTTCCATTCAGTAATGCATATCCACTGAGCAGTATTAACAGAGGAATAAAGATTTCCATCTTCGACAATGCGTTGAAAGCAAGCGATACCAAGGACAACGCTACGTAGTCCAAAACACGTGTTTCTGAGTCCTTCCGGAATGGCCGATCCTTCACTCTTCAGTAAACATCCATGTCGTCTCTTGGTAGACTCACGAGTACATGCAGACACCAGTTCAAACGAGCCAGGACGAATATATCAGTTCGAACTATCTCATCCGCGACCCCCCGCGCAGCTGCTCTATATCATGGCCTGACATTTGCAACCGGGTCCACCAGTCGATGTTTATTCATCCATCCGAAACAGAGCTTACCCTCAAGTGAGCAACTATGTTCTTTATAATCTGCTTTTTCTGCTAACATAATCTCGTAGAACGTTCCATGTTCATCCAGACAGAACCCACTCCTAATGATGACTCGTTAAAGTTCATTCCTGGCGTCCCAGTAATGAACACTTTAGAAGATGGTTCTTCCATATGTGCAGAATTTCTGGACACAAAAGCTGCCCTTCGTTCGCCATTAGCGCTGAGATTAATGGGAATTGAAGGCGTGAAGACCGTATTTTATGGGCCAGACTTCGTGACAGTGTCAAAAGATTCTGAAAACACTTGGGGTGTTGTCAAACCCGAAATATATTCTGTGCTCATGGAGTTTTTCTCTTCTGGTCAACCCTTGTTCCGATCTGTCGAAGACATGGAAGCTGCAGGACCTCAAGACACAAAGATTCTAGATACAGATTCGGAGACAGTTGCGATGATCAAGGAGCTCCTAGAGACAAGAGTTCGACCTAGAATTATGGAGGACGGTGGCGATATCGAATTTCGAGGATTCAACGAAGATGGTGATAGGCACGTGGAGGTCAAATTGAAAGGAAGTTGCAGAGGATGCGACTCTAGCACTGTCACATTAAAAGCTGGCATCGAACGAATGCTTATGCACTATATCCCTGAAGTCCAAGGCGTACGACAGGCAAGCTATCCATATTCTCCTGTGCGGTGCTATATATTTATAGTTCATCAGGTGCTGGATCAAGAGGAAGAGGTTGCGTTGAACGAATTTGAAAAGCTAGAACAACGGCTTAATAAACCCAAGCGGTCTCCGTGAGTTGCCACCATTCTAGTCACTCCACCTTTCCTGAGCTGCCTACTCAGAATGGCGCAATACATGTCCACATAATAGTAGTTATTTTCGATCTTTGGTTAAACATTCTTGCACCCAGCTTCTACCAATGATAAGTATCAAGTCCGACTGCTACTCTATATAAAAAAGCTCGACCTTCGTCTGGCGTCTTTTCTAGAAAGAAAAGACCCTAGACGAAGGCTAAGATTCAGAGAAGAGAAAAAGGAGAAAAAAGACGATATTAGATTTAAGCAAAATCCGAGATCACGTTTTAAGTTGGGTATCGAAGAGGTAATGAGTAGTAGTAGTATTACTGCACTCTGGTACCATTACCATGGATTGCTCCCGATCATACACAATCGCATCCAGGTCTTCCAAGCTTGCGATAATCCAGACAGAGATTGTACTGGATGCATTCCACAAGATCAACCCAGACGTACAATTCGACACGGTGTATATGTCGACCTCAGGAGACAAGAATCTGACCCAAGCATTGCACCTTTTGGGCGGGAAGTCGCTATGGACGAAAGAACTCGAGATTGCTTTGGATCAACACGCTGTCGATATGATCGTGCACAGTCTCAAAGACATTCCTACTATTTTACCCGATGGGATGGAGATCGGAGGTGTCTTGGAAAGAGTAGACCCAGTCGACAGCTTGGTGGTAAAACAAGGCTTGGCCTTCAAAAGCCTGGATCAGTTGCCAGATGGTAGTGTCATTGGCACCAGTAGCGTGAGGAGAGTCGCTCAGCTTAAGAAAAGCTTCCCGGAACTAATTTTTTTGGATGTGGTGAGTACATTATGTCTTTTGATGTATGACATGCCACTGACTGACTGATATCTGTCAGCGAGGCAATTTGTATGTGCGCTGTAACACCCTCATATCATTGTGTATCTGATAAAATACGACAGAAATACTCGTATGGCGAAACTCGATGCTCCAGATGGGCAATATGCAGCACTTATCCTCGCAAAAGCAGGCCTCGTTCGTCTTGGACTTGAGCATAGGATTTCGTCCGATATCCATCCTCCCATACTTCACCATGCAGTAGGTCAGGGAGCTTTGGCAATAGAAATTAGATCTTCAGACTCTCAAGCTCGCGAATTGTGCCGATCTCTGACGCATTGGCAAACGCACTGGATATGTTTCGCCGAACGTGCTTTGCTTCGGGTACTTGAAGGCGGTTGCAGTGTCCCGGTTGGAGTGGCGAGTACGTTGGAAGAAGATGTTTCAGGATCATTTGTACTGAAACTTACGGGCTGCGTCACGTCTCTGACTGGGGAAACTCACATAGAGAGGAGCCTGGAAGAGGTCGTAACTAGCTTGGACGATGCTGAAAAATTGGGAAAGAAACTTGCGGGGTTGTTGATGGATGGCGGTGCGAAGAAAATACTGAAGGACATCGCAAACGACCGAGAAAGACTAGGCGGAGAAACTATCCGACAGGGATCGATATAACATACGATTTATTCATAGGTAGTGACAGATTTGGTTGTATCCTCCTTCAGCCTAGCGCACAAGATACACAAAAAACCTCGAGCAGATTGACCAAGATAAGGACAGTTTATCTCAGTCCCCGCGAGCGCCTGAAAGTCCATAGAAAGAGGGACAACAGGTGACTCTAGTTTATGGCGGAGACGTGGTTTGCGACAAGGAATTTGCGTAAATTTATAAATTGGGTTGTTTGGCATTGTTTGCTTCGTCGTTGTTTACGGGGGCACTGTCGCCCACAAGGCTCAAAGGGGATTCTTCTTGTCTGCCTCAAGTTTTGACCGGATCGCGTCTTGAACTGCATATCAAGAACGTCCATGGCGGCTGTATACACCAGGAGGTTGCAAAAGGAACTCTCAGAAATACATTCTCAAGGTTCCCCAGTCGGTTCGTAGATGCTTTGATCATTTTCAGCGACATAGATCTGAGATACCAGTCGTGCTGTGGCATTGTTCTAGGGATCAATCTTGTGAGCGCTGACAACTTCGAGAAGTGGTTGTTCACCATTCAAGTCATGGGCGATAGCGTCTATGAGGTTCGAGCCTCTACAGATCTCACATGGACAATTCACCTTATTGGCTGCTCTACGCAGGGTGAAGTGTTCTCGTTGATGTTCCGATTTGATAAGTCGTATCCGATATCGGCACCAGCAGTCCAGTTTGTTGTTACAGATGGTTATCAGGCCCCCCTCCACCCTGTTCGTCTTCTCGTTTAAATGCAATATCTTATATTCATCTGTTGTTTGTGTTTAAATCCAGCACGTATATTCTAATGGACATGTACGTGCTTATCATGCAAAAGCAACAATAATACTGACAGGAGAGAAAGATATGTGCTTCTATTCTTGGTAATGAATGGTCTCCGGTGTTAAGCGTCATTGCCGTCTGTATAACAATTCAAAGTATGCTCGCATCCTGCAAGGCAAGTTCATTCACCTTTTATCCTATGCGCTCCTCGAACTCGATAAATTAATTGCAGAAGAAAGAACGGTATGTTACATCTCAGTAAGATTAACTCTGTTTGCTTATCATCAGCAAAATTCTTCATCGCAGGCCTCCAGATAATGATAGATACGTTCGGCACGCTCCAGATAATCCGAAGAAGGTGAGTTTCTTCTATACCACCGTTGTGCATTGGACAAACATTTCGGTTAGACCAGATTCCACTACGATGGTAAGCACCCCTGTGTTGTCCAAGTCCTCAGGTCAAAAGTTCAACGAATCAAATTCCACGCTAAATCTTAGACGATAAGTGAGCCTTTTTTTCTGGTTCTCGTGCTCACCCCTGACTCGCTATCATCAGTGTCTAACATGTTTTCCCGGTATATAGTAGTTTCCATCCGTCTCCTTACAATCGATCGTTTACCATCAAAGCACGTTGCTCCTTTGTTAAAGAGAAGAAAGCTGTTATCGCATTCAACCGACCTTTACCCGTATTATACTTCAAGTAAACTCTTCTATCCTTGAAACGCTGTGCACCATATTGTTTGGATCTCTCTTCCTATAGCTTCCAAGAGCCAATTATGCTATATTTCTCGGTCAATGACTCAGAAGCGGCTGAGACATTTTTGCTCAAGACTGTCATGGCACGACTCTATCACGATGATTACTAATCTCCATGCGCCGACAATAGATCAGGATTGTGTATGGTCTGAACTCATATATCTGATGAAACAATAACATTAAATCTATTCACAAGTATCGCTGACAAACAGAACTAGCTCGTAGTGAGCGCCAGTGTATGGTTCGGAACATTGGCAAAACAGGATATCATCATACTATAGAGGATCTCCATCAGGAAAATTCCTGAATCCTTGATTTTACTTGATTGTTACTTAATTGACATTGAGTAAAATTTAAGAAGAACCTGTCTTAATCCAAATAAGGGGTTTCTTAAAATTGCATTTAAGAACAATTAAGCATGATTAAGAAGAATTAAGAGCACTATAAAAAAAAGTTTTCTAAATATAATATTCAAAAAATATATTCCAGATTACTTAGTGTTCTTAATGTTTCTTAATAGCTCTTAATGGTTCTTGGTGACTCTTGAACAGGATTTTAAGAAACTCCTTACTTAGATGAAGATAGGTTCTTCTTTCTTCTTAGCTGTCATATCCCGATCCAACTCCTCAGGATCCCGTTCGGACTTCCGTTCTACCTTCGTAATCATTCATTCTTCTCGTCATTTGTCCATCTTGTGTTTAGTTCCTTAGTTCACTCTTTTAGTTAAATTAAGTTAGTTACC
>QGOD01000524.1:23822-44004 GCA_003313065.1 Sarcodon sp. MG97 | reverse complement strand
GGAATTGTTCCAGTCAAGAAAGAAAATAAATATGTTGATCGTTGAAAACCATGGGAATATTTGAAAGATAAAAACGCGTCGAGACGCGTCCAACCTTAAGTAAACTATGATGATCGCCTCCGATTTGCTCCAATGTCTCTCGTCGACGCTCTCTCAAGATCCAAACACGCGTATTTCTGCAGAACTACGTCTCAGCGAACTACTTAAAAACCCAGAGTCTGGCCTAAGTCTCAGCCAGATCATACTTGCCCATGATCTAGACATGTCTGTGCGCCAGATAAGTCACTGCTGCTTTTCCTCCGCAATCTTGTCAGTATCTTGATCATAAACCGATAGCACTCGGCCAGCATTATCTTGAGGAAGTATGTCAAGGAGCACTGGTCACCTCAATTTACCACTTTCAGAGGAAACGCACCTCCAGTAGAAGTACGTGACGGCGTATTGGAAACGAAATACCGTTCTGGACACGCTTCCTAGATCAAAGAGCAAATAAGACAGATAGTCTTTCAAGGCCTATCCGATCCGCAGCGCAAGATCAGGTCGTCGTGTGTGCGATCTTTTGATTTATTTTCTTTATGCATCTATCATAATCACACTGTCTAGGCACATGCTCTTTCGGAGATCGCCTCTTGCGACTGGCCAGATGAATATCCTACTCTTCTATCTTCGCTATTATCACTGTTAACGTCTGGTTCTCCCGACTCCGTACATGGAGCTATGCGCTTATTCACGGACTTTGTTCGAAACGATCTTGCGGAAGACCAGCTGTTACCGGTGATGAGAGAACTAGTCCCAGTCTTACTGAACGTTCTGGGGGATTCTCAAGTAAGTTATTTGCCCATTTGCTTACCCTTCTCTTACATCTGTATAGCATGCTATTCATACTCGAGCTGGGACAATATCTGTGTTCCGTCAATGTATTACTGCATTGTACATGGTCAAAGATCAACATCCAATAGCGGTACAAGAAGCAGCCACTTCAATCATTCCTGTATGGTTGGAAGCATTCAAAGTCTTACTGAGCCTAGATGTTGCAAAAGACATTGGAAGCCAGAGTTGGGACGGACTGACTATTAGAAAAGAGGTTTTCAAGGTATTTAGCACGACAAACTCCCTCATCGATATTTAAAAACACACTTACAGACCCTCGATATGCTAAACACGTCTTTCCCGAGATCTCTCAAACCATACGCGCCCATATTCCTTTCTTCTGCCATTTCTCACCTCCAGTCTCTTGCTCCATTTTTTTCTCAGTACTATCTTAGCCCTTCTTCTCCGCCAATACCAACGTCAGCAGAGGACGACTCTGTTATTGATTTGACGCATCTTTCCTGCCCAATATTGGACTTCATGGGTAGTTCGCTCAAATTAGGGTACGCTCGGGACTGGTTAAAAGGTGACAATCTCACCAGCCTGATTGGTGCGATTGCTTGGTGGGTTCAGATAACAACAGAAGACGTGAGCTGTACATTTCATTGTCCTCAAAGTTTGCCTAACGTATTTCTTTGTAGGAGGAGTCCTGGGCAAACAACGCAAACGCATTTGTAGCTCAAGAGTATGACGAATCTCAACGGTACAGCCCTCGAATAGCAGGTTTTGACCTGCTTTCCGTAAGCCTATTGTGATGATCCCAATCGAGATATCAATTGGTTAAAACTGTGCTCTAGGTCATCATGGATCGATCACCTACACTAGTAAGTGTGACATTTCAGGCCACTATTGATCGGATAGTGAGCGATGCAAGGGCGAAGCGGGAATCTCACTCTCACGACGTCAACTGGTGAGCGAGCGGCATCTTATGTCATTTTTCCTTCACTAAACGTTATCAGGTGGAAACCTCTGGAGTCAGTATTAGCGGTAATCGGGTCTCAGTCAGAAGCTGTGCTTAATTGCATCGGGGACGAATTAGACTCAGGACGCACACAACCAATAAACATTCAATATTTGCTGTCAGATGTCGTTCCCTCGTTCTTAGTCTTGAATGGTACGTCCCTTTGGGTGGTTGACGTCGTTAAACTGACCGATTCGAAATTCAGACTGCCCGTTCTTGCAGGGGAGGGGATTCGTATTTGCCAGCCAGTTCGCGCATTTGCTTCCTGGTCAAATGGCCGGCAATTATCTTGAGGCAGCCATTCAAGTCCTTGAAACAGACAGTGCGGGAATTCCTGTCAAGGTTTCCGCCGTTAAGGCGATTCATAAGTGAACCCTTCCACGATGTCTTTCGTTCAGACATTGACTACCATTCAGCTTCTGCCAGAACGTCAATCAATCATCACTGACTCCACTGTGTCGACGAATGGCAAAAGCACTTGGTCCCTTCCTATTAATCACTTCGGAAGATACTCTCTCTCTTGTCTTAGAGGCCCTCTCTGTTGTTGTCGAGATCGAGGGTGATTGGATGACCCCTGATCTGGCTAATGATTTAGTTGGAGCCGTTTTAGATGTTTCTATGAAGAATGTCAAAGGCAAGTGACTACCTTTCCACATCTTTCTTTCCTGGTATAACGTACAATTTTATCAGATCCTATTTTCATCTCTATTATCGGAAATATCCTCGAAACTCTAGCTTCCTGTCCTTCCGCCGGTATCTATGAAATTGTTGTAAAGAGGGCGTTGCTTCCTCTTTGCCAGGTTCTGGACTCTGCCAAGCCAGATGAATCATGGATCCCCAGTTCTGCTCTTGAGTTGCTGAACAGCATAATTGAAGGTGCCAGCGGCGAAAAGGGATTGGGCGAAGGTTTCTTCTCTGCCATTGCACCTCCTCTATTCAAGTGTCTGAGTCATGCGGAGGACAGAGATGTTGTGCAAGTGCGCCATTTCTCTCGTCTAAATCATTCAATTATCTATTGATTTCCTTTTTTTTGCAGAATGGAATCTCCTGTATGACGTTGGTCATTCGTAAAGACTGTCCTCAAGTTCTTGCATGGTCGGATCCCACCACTGGGCAGTCTGGTCTGACCCATATTCTAGTATTGGTCGCTAAGCTACTGCAGAGTGAAGATGAATCAGGTGGATTGTTTGTCGGCGACCTGATCATACATTTGATGCGCAGAGCTGGGGAAGCCGTATTGCCTGCTTTACCTGAGCTACTACAAGCTATGTTACTAAGGATGAGCACCGCAAAAACGGCTACTTTTATCCAAGTATGTCGTGTTGTTTTTTTGGCTCGTAATGGCGGACCTGACTTTTGTTGACTCCTTCAGAGTCTTGTCGTCCCTTTTAATTTTTTGATCCACAACCAGCGAGATGTAATCTTGAATATGCTCGAGTCGTCCAACGTCAATAGTTGTTCCGGGTTGGATCTGTTTATTCAGACTTTGTGCGAGAACGCCGAAACTTTCCAAGGTTTCTGGCCTTCTCGTGTTTCTACCTTGGCTTTGTGTTCATTGTTTGCTTCTGAACGACCTTCCCTGCAAAATTTGGTGGTTAAGGGTGACATCATAGTTAAACCTGAGAATACAAACGGTAGGTGTATCTACCTTCCACTCTCATTTAACTTTGATTTTCTGACACCACTGACCCGGGTAGTCATCATGACCAGATCTAGAACCAAGAAAAGTACGCAAACGAACCTCAGTACGTCTCCATGGTTCAAACAGACTCTGAGTTCTCTTCTTTTTGTAGCACCACACGAGTTCACGTCGGTCTCGTTCCCTGTGAAGGCTTTGAAGATGCTGCTGCACGACCTCAAGTCCGATGGGGAAACCGCTGCTATCGGTGCCTCCAGAACTGGACATGATCTTCCAGAAATTAATTCCGATGATGAGGCTTGTGCTCTCGTGCTTCTTTCCTTAGCTATTCAAGTTGACTATTTTCCTATTCAGGACGAGGAATGGACGGAAGAAGAAAAGCTGAACCAAGGATTCAATCAAGAGGAATTTGCTATGCTTTCTGAGATGCTGGGTCCGAAAGGAATGGCGTTTGATAATGATGACGTTTTGGGCGACATGGACGATGAGGATTTGAAGAATGACGCGATTTCACAGATGGATATGCAGGTGCGTTTCCGGTCTCCATTGTCCTGTGTAGTAGATGTTCCCTCACGTGAAGGCTGACGATCTTCTTCAGGCTCATCTGATATCGTTCTTCAAAGAATGTGCAGCCAGGAATACGAACAACTTTTCTGCTATTGTGGATCAGTTTACACCAGAGGAGAGTCTGGTCATTCGTCAGGTCCTCGCTTAGAATCCAGTCTCCAGTACAAACAAGAATGTATATATGTAATGTAGTACGCGATGTAGGAGTTTACGATGGAGTACGTGTGATCAAAGTATGGAGTACACGCTTTAGAAACCTTCCTTACCCAAATCCCACTCCCTCACAGAGCCCTTCTTCTTATACTCAATGTCCATGATGCTACCTGCTCCGCCACTCGAATCCCATTTGTCACCAACCATCTTCTTGTCTTTCCCCTTGAGGTCTTTAGTCGAGATCCCTAGCCTCTCCATACGCTTTTTTTCCTCTTTATCCTCCCTACGTAACCTTATAAGTTCAAGCATGGCATCCCACCCTTCGAAATCAGCATCGCTTATTAAACCAGTCGCAGGTATCTTTGGAACAGTAAGAGGGGCGACGTCTAACCGAGGATCGTAAGATTCTGCAAAATATTTATCCATCTTCGACGGTAAATTTGACGGTAGATGAGATGGAGGAGGCGTCGGCGAGCGAGAAGGGGTCATAGGGTCTACAGCGGTCTGTGAAGACGATGTGCTATCTTTGGGTGAGGAGCGTCGTGGTTTAGATTCTAGTTCGGGGGTGGCACTGGGGCTGAGAGGTCTCTGAGGAGATAACTGTCTTTGAGAAGACGAGGCTTTAGCCATCAGTTTTGAACGCAGCTCAGCTTCGCGTAGATCAAATTCAGAGAGCGACGAGACACGGCTTTGTTTAACTGGACTCTTGTCTCTTTCCCGGTCGTGGTTAAGAGCAGAGTCACTTGGAGAAGGGGAACGCCGTCTTCGTTTTCTATGAAACCGAGAAGTGTCAGGTGATCGAGACGTTGAACGGTGTGGAGAACGCGAATTCTTTCGAGAGGAGCGCCGGCAACGAGCTTCATCTCCATCTCCTCGACTGTAACGTTTCCCCCTATCAACATCACGTCTCAGAGAGGATCGTGAACGATGTCGCCTCCTATGTCCAGAATACTCGCGGTCCTCGCGAGAACGTCTTTCGAGGCTCATTGACCCGTCCTTCCTCAAATCCTCTTCACCAGACGAACGCGACCTTTGCCGATGATGATGCCGTCGACGTTTGCGGTCTGAATATCTTGAGCGATCCTCCTCATCTTCCTCCTCATCATCAACACCCCCACCTCTCTTCTTCCTCTCCCGCTCCCGTTCTCGTTCACGCTTTCTTCCATGGTCCCAATTCGAGTCCCACCCGTCCGAAGCGCGACCCATCATTCTCCTCACTCTCTCCGCAGCAACCGCCTCTTCCGCTCTCGCCTTCCTTTCCCTCCTCTCCTCCTCCTCCCTCTCCATTCTGACCTCCTGCGCAGCAAGCGCTTGTGCCCTCAAAATCGTCTTATTGTGGTCATCCGTACTCCGGATAATGGAAGACAGGAACCGCTTGTTTGTCTTCGGGGCGTTACTTTCCCTGCAAAGAGAGAAACAAGCAGTAAATAAAACAAAGTTGACATCAAGGAGAGTAAAGCACGTACGGTTGGGGAAGGTAAGCGCGAATACCCAGGGCACCATATCGTTCCGCTTTCTGCTTTGCTTCTTTGAGGATAAGCTCTGCGACGTAGCGATCGACGTCGTCTTCAGGGAGGGTGCTGGGCACTGAGCTGCCCATGGAAGCCCTGACCAAGCCCGAGACGACTGAGGAGAGCGAAGATCCCGACATGTAGTTGTTTGAGTTTCTACTAAGGCCAAGTGCTCACACCAGTCACAGTTTGTAGCTATTTGCTCTGTGGCACAAGTCATTTCGTACTAATTTTGGTCGTATAAACGATCGTCGTACAGGATACAAAATCCAGAATCTATGAAGCACATCTTACACGTACACGAATTTAATTTCCTTTGCATCGTCGGCCACTATTATTCCTACTTCTTCAGCAGGGCAGGGGCCGTTGGGCCTGCGCTCAAACCTTTATCACCGGCGTAAATTGCATTGGATCCGAGTTCTTCCCTATCATCGCAATCAGCAACTATTAAAAAACGAGGCTAGAAAAGTACAAACTCTATGCGGAGCAGGGCATTGTATTTGGCCACGCGCTCACTTCTGGCAGGTGCACCGGTCTTGATTTGGCCCGTACCAAGAGCGACCACCAGGTCAGCGATAACCGTGTTCTCAGTCTCTCCCGAACGATGCGAAACCATGACACCCCAACCATCTGACTGAGACAGCTGAGCACTGTCAACAAAAGGTCTTATATCAGTACAACGGCGTGCAAGTAGGCGATGTTGACCAACGCTTGGATCGATTCAGAGATAGTTCCAATCTGGTTGACCTTGAGCAAAAGCCCATTGCAAGCTTTCTTTTCAATGGCGGTCTTGATTCTCATTGGGTTCGTCACGGTCAAGTCATCGCCAACAATTTGAATTCCGCTCTGCTTCGTGAAGTGGGTCCAAGCTTCCCAGTCATCCTGATCAAAAGGATCCTCGACGGATACAATAGGGTACTTCTTAATGTATCCCAAATAGATGTCGGCAAGCTCTACACCTGTGATCCATTTTGTGGGATCCGAGTTGGGGTTTTTGAAGTCTAGATCGTATTTCCCTTCCTTGTAAAATTCGGAAGAAGCCACATCGAGCGCAATTTTGATTTTTCCTTCGTAGCCCGCTTTTTTGATGGCTTCGCTGAGAAGCTCCAAGGATTCATCAGCACCAGAGACGTTGGGCGCAAACCCACCCTCATCTCCGACATTGATCGCTAGGTATTTTCGTAATCAGCCGATTGAATACAGTCGGTCATAATATAAAAAAACGCACCGTCGATACCGTACTTGGCGCTGATAACTTTTTTCAAGGTGTGGTAGGTCTCTGTGCCCATCTTCATGGCCTCCGTGAATGAGGAAGCCCCCACGGGAAGCAACATAAATTCTTGGAACGCGAGTTTGTTACCAGCGTGCGAACCACCATTGATAACGTTGAAAGCAGGAGTAGGAAGGATATAAGGGGGCTTCACGGAAGCAAGCTCTGCAAGGTGCTGGTAAAGGGGAACATTCTTCTCGGCGGCGGCAGCTTCTGCGACTGCGATACTGACACCGAGGATCGCGTTAGCACCGAGTTTTCCCTTGTTTTGGGTTCCATCGAGTTTGATTAGGAAGTCGTCAATATCTTTCTGAGCAGTTACTTTGAGACCAGATTGAATGAGTGCTGGGCCGATGGTTTCATTGACGTTCGCTACCGCCTTTGAAACACCTATGGTCTGGATGAGAAAAGGCGTACATAGTGAGATTGATATACAACGTACCTTTTCCAACATAAGCACTTTTATCTCCATCACGTAGTTCTACAGCCTCGTGGATACCAGTAGAGGCACCAGAGGGAACAGCGGCGCGAAAACGTCCTGATGGATGATCAGCATAACAAGAAGGTCGATGAGAAGAGATCGAACCTTTTGCAGTGTAGACATCAACCTCGACAGTGGGGTTTCCTCGAGAGTCGAAAATCTAGCGCAACAGATTGCATGAGATGGACGAACTCGAATAACGGTTAAGACAACAAGTTGACCTGGCGGGCGTGGACTTTGGTGACGGACATGGTGAGAATTACAGATGGAACGATTCGGTCAGGAAAGGTATGGGTTATATGCTCTCCAACTTTCCCACGCCGATTATCCAATGCCCATGCGTTGATGGGCTCTCTGACAATGCCCAGCGACCCTCCGAGAATTCATCGGAGGACTTGGCCATAACTAGACCGGCTTGCCCACCAAGCAGCTGTATCACGTCGTTCAGGTGCAGAAGCGACCACTCACCAATCTCCTAGAATCCGTTTTAGTCGAAGTTCGACCATGTCGGAAAAATGATTGACTCATATTAAGGAACACCCCAAAGCAGGGTGCAGTAATTAATGTACACATGCTGGCATCATACCACGAGCTCGCCTTCAACAGCCTCGGGCTCTAGTCCCAATCGTTGAAGCACTCTATCGTACCGATCCCGGTCCGTCCGCTTCAGGTACTTGAGGATTTTGGCTCGCTGATGGACCAACTTTGTTAACCCACGGCGATTTCCAATATCTGCCTTGAACTTTTGTAAATGTTCCCAAAGGTTCCGTATTCTGTAAGTTAACAGAGCCGCTGCAAGTCTCGTCAGCGTTCTATATCATGTAAATCGTATAAAATTCACATGCCTTGGACCTCGGGTCGTCCGGTATCCTCGGGATTTGTAGGTTCTGAGAATTCCGCAATAATACGTCTCCGGTTATCGTATGCGATACCCTTGGCGTTAGCGTTCCTCAGAGACACTATACGCGCCAACATTCTCGACTTGAACAACTGCATTTGGTCCGCCTTATCATGGAGGTGCTGTAGTCCATACGCAGCATACCCTTCTCGCTTTTTATCAGATGCATTGAGGATCGTCAACTGTGGTAGAGTCTCGAACAGCATCTCCTTCTCCCGCTCTCCAAGGCCATAATTGAAGTGCGCTGGCATACTGATTTCGCCAGTTGGAAGAGACTCTGTGTTGGTACCCTCAATATCCTTCTCTGTTATGATCACTTTTGCGAGGTCACATTTTAACCACTTGGCATCATCTCCGGGTCTGTGACCCACGACGACATGAGGACGGGTGGCTTCTGCCAAACGCGCGCGCTCTGCTCGCTTTTGCAAGTTTTCTTTTTCGATGGCGCGAGTTTTCCGACGTCTGAAAGAAGCGACTTGGAGAGTGGCCGAGGTGTGAAATGAGAGTGATGAACGGAGGGAACTACTCGATGCAGCTGTACGTGGAGAACCTGAAAAACTATAAGGGAAATCGAATCATGAGAGTGAGGAAGCGTACATGGAGAAAATGCCCTGAACATCCTAATACTTGGATGTTACTCTGCAAGCAGCTTGTCTTCCTAGAATGACATATGGGAAGAAATTACGTAAGCTTTCGTATAAAATGCTGAGAAAAAAGCACAAAAACCTTAGAGAGAAATGCCACGCTGTTCGATGCAAGACTGCCCTACCGTCGTTGACAGTGCCAGTCACTCTTTATCGAGTCTCTGTTCTCTCAAGAGCATGTGATCCAGGCTAGGAAGTGTAGTGGTCGTCGTCCAGAGCGCGCTGCATGTCGACATCAACTTGGAACATGTTTCATATTTCTCCTCTCTTCTCCCCTCTCCTCTAGTAGCATCCGACTCTGTTCCTATCTCATCAATATACTCTCGTATATGTGCTGTTATGACTAAGGTTGAATCCGTTTCCGATGATGACTGTGCTGGACAGCCTTATATGCTGGTTCCACCAAGCGACACCTATTTGTACATCTGTCGCCCCGTATAAGTATCTCGACTGTGCGTCTGTCCGCTCATTTTCTTTCTCTCAACTACGTTCACATTTATATCATGTCAACCTACGACGAATCTCTCATTCTGCAGTTGAACGAGGTCTGCGAATCAGATATAGTACCCGAACCAAGGCCGTTCTCCCCCTCCTCATGCGCAAGCTATGACAGCTATTTAACTTGTCCTTCCTGTCCAACCCACGTCAAGGAATTGGGGTTAGACGTTCAGGATGACGCAGACGTACAAGGTCCCCCGTCGTATATCACCCTCTCGGACATCTCAGCAGCTCGTGAAGTCACGGCCTTCAACCGTAATCGTCACCGAGTCAGGGAAACAACCAAGTTCACTGCTTCTCGCCAACGACAGCAAGCAGCTCGACTCGATGAGAGGCTACAGTTGTCCAGTACGAGGCGGAAACAGAAAGGGGCTTGGAGGGTCAGCCGCGTAACGAATCGTTCCGGTGTAGCCCTTCTTTTGGAGGATGCTTTGGAGGTGCTTGATGATGAGCGCTCTCCGGCAGTTGCATCATGGTCCTGGCAAGACCATCCCGACACAATAGTTCTTGCTACGAGCAACAATTTCGTTTCTCCGCTGGAAGAGTGGGGAGGCGGGTCTTTCGCATACCCTGTCCACGATGATTACGAGTACTCGCGAGGAGACGATGCTTATCCCTACCCTTTCGCAGATGATTTGGAACCCTCCGTCGACATGGAACAATTCACAGCCGCTGCACCTCGCGACTTTGACCATGACGTCAATTCTTCCCTCTGCAGTATATCTGAAGCTCGAGAAACTCGTGCTTACGAGTATAATCGTCGTCGAGTCAAGGATAAGATCAACTTCACAATTCACCGCTCAAAGAAGCAGGACCGGTCGAAGAGAGTCTATAACCCGAAGACCCGGAGATCCATTGGCCGCAAACGGCGTCGTATATGTGTAGTGGATTCACTGGAAGATGCCTTCAGTGTTCAAGACGACTTTGACGAAGAGTCTTACACGCCTCTTGAAGTTTCATTGACGTCGATTGTGTCGGAGGAGCCTTCAGGCAGACCATTCTACGTTTCTGAACTATCGTACACGGAGAAGAAGGTCAGGAAGGGCAAGGGTATGTTCATCTACGATCATATTCAAATGTCCTTTTTTCTTGATATAATCGACTCAGAGCCTGGTTTTGAATTCGTTGCTCAAGCACCAGCAGTGATTGCTCTGGATGACGAACTTTCACGAGACTTGGATATTGATGACCCTTGGGAACATGTTTGGAATGATGATCTTTTAGATGTACACTTGTTACACTCTTAGAACGGCCACTGACGAAGACACTATAGCCAATAGTTCCACGTTCTTTTTTTTTACGGTTAATACTATGCAATGCAATATGCGCCGGGATCCGGACACGAGTACTTGTAGTTGCTTCTAATCTTACTGTATTCTTACGATGTCTTCCACATGCTGGTGTAGTACATACTATGCTGTCTTCAACTCGATGTACCAATATCACGGTTTTATGCGTATATGAAGAGTTGATAGGTCACTTAGCACGCACGCAAATATATTTCTATGGATCATCTTTCCATGACTGGGTTTACAATCGATATTTTTGGTCAGATATCCCAACAGGTTATGAGCCCAGGTGCGCAAACACGACGTTGACAGCAATCAACATGGTACTAGTGCACCGTAGGTTCACAAGCTGTTGAGATAGCTTATAGAAAACATAGCGTTCGCAAACCTAGCTGTGTCGAAATAATAACATTAGCCTTTCTTGGCAAGACAATATCAGTAGTGTAGGCAAAGGCGAGTGGGAGAGTGACAGCTAACCTCAGTAGCAGTCATATGCGATACCAGAATGACGCGTGCAAGGCGAAATGGTTCATGTAGATTTATGTTCTTCTGCTCCCTTGATATCTGAGGCAGTCCGAGTCTACCTCTGCCTTCGCTCTGCTCCGACTGCGGCTACTCCTCCTGGGCCCCCATATGGTATTTTCCAACAAATTATAATCTTAATAACCAGAAGTGCAATTAGAAGAATGAAGGAGAACAAGTAAGGGAGACTGATTGCGAACCTCCTCAACTCTGTTGGTAAAAAAAAACGCAAAAAAAATTATCGCACGCACTATTGTATCCGCGCCGATTCGGAAGATAGGATTGTCACGTGCCATCCACGTGGGGGGCCAACATGCAAACAGGTCATTTCTCAAGCAAAAGTTTTTCTCTCAAACGCACCTCGAGTCAAATTGCAGATCAATCATCACCGCAGGGTGGTCTGTGCCAAAGCAGGGCGGATATCGATCTTGGATATCTTAGTGCTCGACTTTTGTCACGCTTGTTCTTATCTATCTTGGCTGGAGGAAGCAGAGCCGGTTGTTCATACACTACGCAATTATCATGGGTACTCGGTGCATGTTCGAAATGGGCCGGAATGACGTCCGTACCCTTGAAAGGAGCGTGTATAAGTAGAGCTGCGGTCGTCGTCGTACCTTTGATCGCCGTTGTTGTAAACCTGAGGGTTTCCGACTTTTTAATCGCATTACTCCCAGAAGTAATGTTTCAGGAGTGGTGGTATTACGTGGATGATTCGAGACAAATTTATTCTGACCTGGTGTAGCCGTCTGCTCGAACGCGTAGTTGGTGATTTCATTGAGTCGACACCGAATCTTTCGTAGTGCAAAAGTCGACAGGATTCAGGATGTACAGGGACGTATGGCTACGAGGGTGCAAGAAAGATGATGAATTCCCAAGACTCGCAATCCCCATAAAGAATTTGATGAACTGTTAACAGCTGTTCTTTGTTTTCATTTGTATCGTCCTTATAACTCTGATCTCATATTCAACTCACAGACGAACGGGGTTTGTCAAACGGATTAAGCGCTGCACAGCGGGTCGCAAGGGTACGACAACATGCGTCCAAGAAACCTGCAGACCCTCATGAACCAGCTTTACGACACGGGAATGCCGTCGCGCGGCGCAGAGATCGACGCTGAGCTTGCGGCTGAGGATGAAGCGGCTTTGAAGCGGAAGGAGAACATAAAGCTTCTAACGACCCCAGATGTAGACTGATTTGTTATTCGAAGAGTAACGAAGGTTTTGAGAATACGGTAGCTTCGTAACAATCTCGCTGGTGAAATGGATTTCGGGTTATGGGTAGCTATAGGGTTATGTGACCTTGACGACAAATGAGAGTGTTTATGCATTTATGCGATTTCGAACAATATACAAGGATTGAGAATAGTACGTGATTGCCACGTAGGCTACTAGTTGTTGACGAGTCTAGATCTAATAAAGATCTGATAAGTAGCATCCTGCTGCACGCACAGAAGACAACACAGTTGCAAGGAAGGAAAAATCAAGCGGTTATGGACAGGTATGAGAATGGCTTTTATCAGACAAGAACTTCCGGAGAGTCACAGTTTGTTGGGTACAAACACGATATTATACCGGCCCGGTGCAACTATAACCTAGTGCGGAGGGCCATCTATTCTGGATTTTTCAGACATGCCACCAAGAAGGATCCCCAAGAAGGTTGCAAGACTCGAGGGTACTCCCGTTTATATCCACCCCCCATCCGCACGGTTGGTTTATCACGAGTTGATCTTGACAACAAGAGAGTCACTGTCATAATGTGACTGCTGTCGAACCGAAATGGTTGGTTGAGGTGGCACCACAGTTCTTCAAAGTTGCGGACACGAGTAAAATCAGTAAAAGGAAGAGACAAGAGAAGATTGAACCATTATATAACAAGGTATGCTCCCCCGGGTCTGAAAAACTTGGTCTTGCTGACACTTCTTTAGTATGAGAAACCAGATGAATTGTCGAAGATCAAACGCGGTGCTCGTTCTAATCAGACTTTTGGTTGGTGATGAGTGTAAAACATACCATAAGTATATCTCATTCAATCCATGTTGTAATATGGCTCCATCCTTGGCATCGGATACGTTTTCGATGGTCTACTTGCTTTGATGCCCCCTGAGCCAGATAATTAGTAACTTGTGCGACTTCTGTGCGTGGGGAGTCTTCTGTATCCATGAGACGAAGTAATAATCGATCGAGAGTAACATATCGAGTCTCCTTTCAACCAACGAACCTCGACGCATCGGAGCTGATATAATACTTTGCAACTTCTCCAGTTTTTCCAGGAGGCGCAGTAGAATCGGGCATAAGCATGAAAGTCTGTGCGAAGACTCTAGGCTGGCCTTCAGTGTTCTTGGGTTTTGGATTTGAGTTGGACGCGATTTTTCCGTGTGTGACAATCCCGGATACTGTTACAAGAAGGTGGGGAGGCTGTTGCCTATGCCATAGAAAACAGAAACGTCTAGATCATTGTTTTGACGCAGATGGATTGAGAGGTGTGGTGCTTACCGGGGATAGGTTGACAATCAAAGCATTGGACTTCGTGTTTGGTGCTAGGCATTGAGGAGATCAATTCCTTGACGCCATCTGCACCTGTGAACGGGTTGCGGTTCCATGTCATGGCTGAGGTGGGACGGTAGAAGTTTGGGAGATCCGCGATGCGGTTTGGGGAGTCGTAGGCGGAGTAGTAAAGGCGTGTGAATTGATCTGCAGCGCGGGCGCGGGTGGCGATTTCGATGCTGGATGTAGGGCGGGTTTGGGTGGCCATGTGAGGGACAAGAGGACAACGAAGAAGTCGTGGGGAAAGCCTTAGTTAGCAGCGTTACTTACCGTAGTATAGATCTCGACAATGTATAGGACAACAAGCGACGAGATAGACGTTATATCTGTGTTGAACTCAAGGTATGACCTTAGAATGAATCTCGCAGTTGATCATGATATTTCGTTGATCCGGGACCACTAACGTGCACTAGCCCCCGGTATCGAGGATCCGGTCGCAACAAGCTTTGATAAATGACGGGCTTCAGTAAGAAAGCCGCGAGGATCACTGTGCCAAGCAGCGGAAAAGTCTTTTAAGGAAGTTTTAACTCAAGGTTTAAGCTTAGACGTTGCCAGATCCTAGGTTGCGGTGTTCACAGTATACAGTGCTCATAGCAGACTCTTGGCATGGTCAACAGACGAGGACGTATGGAATATACCTGCCGTATAAATACGGCGTCATTCCATAATTGGAGAGCCTCAGAACCCCCCAAACCGGCAATGAGAAACGAGCAAAGCGACCAAGCGCCGACGCCCCCGGGTTTTGTAAGCTGTTGAGACTTGGAGAGTTGAGGCCGACCGGACGCCTTGAGGTGGTGAAGGAAAAGCAGGCAAAATGAGCTAGTTATAAGCAAAAAGACGCATCGGACGTCTCGGGATAACTGTCTCCCGAGACACAGAACGTGATGTTTCGGACGCGATAGCAAAGTTCAGTTTGAATTATAATTGTTGGATGGTTTCGGCACGTGGCCTGTGTGAGCTGCAAACGCAGGCTCAAGGTCTTGCTACACCCATGTCATGTGGGAACGGACGCTACCAGGCTCGGCCCTAGGTCTTCGAGCCAACAAGAAGGATGAAGCCAAATTCATATGTGGAGGAGATCAGATAGGAGATCAAGAGCAGAGATATGGAGCTAAAAGGCAGGAGCAGTCGTGAAACCCACGTATGTGTGTGTCCAACTAGCCCATGGTTCATAGCTCAATATGTTTGGTCGCGATATGAGCTGGGCTTCCTTTCACGTTGTAGAGGTCATGCCATCTCAGAAGGTTCCCATCAAGAGCGTTGGGTATTTAGCTGCAACCCAGTCACTTCACTTCATCTGTTGGATTTCGTATCGTTTTCGTCAACAAGTTATTTCATGTACACTCATCTAGATTAAAAACTTTACCTTTTCATGCCATCCGGGCTAGTTTCTTATCAGCGCAACTACAACACAGCACTTTTTGGAAAAGCCAGGATGATGCGCTCGAGATTTGTACCTTGCGAGGTTAGTCCCGCCCACAGATGAGAATGATAAGCGGAGAGCACTCACCAACAAATGGAGGTTTTACAACGATGTGTATGTATGTGCTTTCGAATAGAGGCTCCGAGAAGACTTCCGACAATTCATGAATGGGAAACAGGGATCTTCCACAGATGAGGTCAACCTCCCTGACCTTGCCTTCGAGATAATCAGTGGGGATGGAAACCTGACAGAGAACAAGGGCGTCTGAGGGAACAGAATTTATGAAGGGTTACGGTGATGAAGCGAGAAGTTGTTCGCGACGCTCAGGCAGTGTGGCTTCGTTGTGCCCCTCATCGCAATGTGCCGGAAACATAAACCTCACCAAGTACTTGAAGACTCTGGAAACCTTCATACTGGCGTTGCCAAATTTACCGTTCGAACAAGATCTCGCAAGCGGATCGATATGTATGCTGGATGAACCTTTTACTCTTCTCTCTTCCACTCAACTCTTACCTAGCTGGGACGCAAATTACTCCCTACTCCTCGTTGCATTCGGCTCGTCAAAGTCTTTTGTTAGACACTCGCCATGTGTGTCGAATCCATATTTTCATCTGTTGCCGCGATGCTACCGGCGTTGAACGTCTGCAAGCATGATCAGGCAGCCTCGATGAATGGATTACGGCTAATCAGAACAATGGCTACTGTGATGCCTCTATAAGCCTGCTGCTGCTGCAAAGTCCTCGATATTTACCAGAGTGATTAGTCGAGAATGAGCCCGAAGAACTCAGACAACCTAGTGGTGCGTGTCATCTCATGGCCATGTTATACTTCCTAGATCTCAAACTGTTACCACTTGGATAATGGTAAGGATTCAATCCGTCGCTTAATCACTTGAAAGAGAGTCGTTGTGCTCGTACAAGTTATTCTGACTTCAACTGTCTGGCCGTCACGTAAAATTAGGTTCAGTATCGCTGGGGAAGCATGCAGCGTCTGATTGCAGGGCAGTTCTTCGCGAAATCAAGCGCTTCTATGATGTCACGCCGGAACAAGCCAACGAATTGAACGATCCGGGCCGCCTGTGGTATTAAGGGTCAAACGTTGTTCCAGAGCCGACGAGATGCGACTCCGAAGGCAGCGCAATTATACAATGGCTGTCTGTTTGATAGGAGTTGCACGCGACACCAACGCACTGCATAGCCGCCAGGCGGGCGGGAACGGCAGAACGGCACTTGTGATTTTATTCCATCATAAAATATGCCAACGGGCCCTCCTGCTGACCTCTGTCATTTGTACCAGGATAATTAGATCAGGACTACGTGCCAGTGTCCGTGCCAATGGTCGATATGGATTTATCAGTGATCAAGTACTCTACATGGAGGACGGGTAGTTTGGGCACATAGTAAGTTCAACTTGAATGTGAACAAAAAGACTCGATGATTGTGCCTGCATCCCCAAACCGGAAATAAGGGTTCCTCTATTCAACAACGACGGGATCAAATGATGCGCTCGACAGTGATTAATCACGAAAAGTGTGCTCCCCTCCGGTGATAGTCCGTTCCGCTTGAAAATGTACTATATCAGGACAGTCATCCTGGACATGACTCAAAGTATGAAATCAATCAATGGCATCTAACTCTATGTTATGGAGCAGGAGCGAGAAAAACGGTCGACACACAGCATTGACAATCGTGGGTGCAAGTTGCTGTGCGTTCGAAGGCTAGCATCTTATCGATTAGAATTTCCAGTATATAAACCAGCAGCGCGTTGTGAGCTTTATTCCCTTTTAATCTTCCATCGCTTCTATAGATTATCCGCTCTGCATCGCTAATGTATCTCTTAGGCATACTGTCGTTGGTCCTCTGGCAATTTCCCAGCGGTCTCCGCGCAGCTGCCTTTGATCCTTGCACGACACTTGCGAACAAAACCTTCGTCCTTCCCTCTGATGCCTTAGCTTGTGCTCAGTCGTTCTCTTTCAACGAAACTTTACGCCAGAATGTTTTGACAGTCGTTGATCGAGTGTTCAATTTTTATACTTTCGAAGATTATTATCTCAATTCTCCGCCTCCCTTTCAAGAGTCCACCGTCGATATTCGCGCAGAATTGGCTCGAATCAACTCTACTGCATATTCAGTGAGATTCTCTGTCATATATATACATTGCTTCATTCACATGCGCGCTGGTGTTCAGTCAGACTATGCCTTCAACCGTGACCTATATGATCTAGTGAATCGGCTCAACGATGGCCACACCCGTAAACACCTATTTTATTTTGCATAGTGATAAAGTACTCACTAGCACATAGTCTGGGAGCCAAATTGCTATAACATCATGTCAAATGTGTTGCCAGCACCTATCGTAAACATCGAGGTAAACGGAACACAAGGCATTTACATAGCCCCAGATCTGCTAGAGTTCATTCCCCTCGTTGGAGATGCTTTTACCGGGTACTACGACTCAATCAGCTTTAACTGGCAGCGGCTTGCAGGCGCAAAGGTCTTACAAATCGAAGGACAAGACCCATATGATTACGTGGATTTCATCGCGAAGACCGAAGTAGGCACTTACCTTGACCACGGTGTCCGCGTAAATGCCGTGTTCAGCAGCTATGCTATTGGGCCAAACTTCAGCTTTCAACAAAACCCTGGTGCTTTGGCTCTAAGGACTTTTCCCGATCAAAACAATCTGACCTTTAGCCTCATCACTGTCAACTCTACGCAACCAGAGAATGTCACAGTGCCATATTTGACGTCTTATGCTGGTGCTAAAATTACAGATGCTCAGTCATAGTATGACTTATCTGGTCGTGTTTTTGTGCATTACACATTCTGATTATTGTTGTTAGTTGGACCGAAAACTGTCTTGCTAATAACAATACAAACGGAGTTAATGCTGCCGCAGCCACCGCAGCACTACAGCCCCGACGCCCGATGGGTCGTATCTCGAAGAAAAATCTCGGACAGGATGTCCTATTACCGGCAACACATCTACCAAATATTTCGCCTGTTAATAGCAGCTCCCAGGCGATCAAGGCATATGTGCTTCCCGACAACACGACTGGAGTCGTAAGCATCGATCCTGATCACAATGCTGTTTAAATAAACTGACTTGGGTTTAGATGTTCGTGGGCACCTTCGATCCCACTGATGTTGTACAGTTCCAGGTAGATGTCCAATCTGCAATACAGCATTTCAGAGATTCGGGAGTTACAAAGTTACTTCTTGATGTAACTAACAACGGAGGTACGAGTCTAGATCCGTAGATCTTGTTCCTAGTTCGTCAATTGTCTTTGTTAGGTGGTATTGCCTGCTTGGGATTATTTTTATTTGAGTATCTGGCAGGGTCACAAATTGGCTTCCCGTGTGTTATCTCAATAGTTTCTTTCGAGTGGGATCTGGTGTTCTGATTAATTACAGCGGGTTCCAATCGACAATCCGTGGCAATGCGCTCGCACAGAAGATACTTGCAGCAGACATAGCTCAAGGGCTCAACAGATCGTCTGGCTTATTCTATCCGCCCGATAATTGTGAATCCTAGATGTCGTCGCATATTTGGCCGGCGCTCAATCTTTTCCTTTCAGACGCTTTTCTCAATGATACCGTCATGCCAATCAATTTCAATTACTTCGACCCTCCAGCCCCTCTCACTGTGAACGGTGTCCAGGATTTGACTTCACAGCGGCTCCATGTTCGTCTGCACCCTCATATATTGCTTTATACTACTCATGATGGTGTGTGTAGGAGTCGTGTATCGGTCTCGCTGTGACTATGCCTACGACCCCGGCATTCAATGCAAGGTATGTTTCGAATAATATAATTCATATGAAATGTCTGATCCGACGTTGCAAAAGCAACATTGCTATAGGTGAGTTGAGGGATCGTTACTCCAATCGTTGAGACGTCGAACGCCGGGTTTTATAGTATCAAATGGCGCTTGCGCATCTACATGTGCTCTCTTCACCACCCTGATGTACGAGAGACTTGGTGTCAGCATTGGGGTGTTCGGCGGTAGACCTGGACAACCAATCCAATACAAAGGTGCGGTAGCGCAACCCAAGACCCTGAGAAATAATCTCCTGATTTGCTTTCCGATCCTGGATAGGAATGGCGGGTAACCAAGTGGTGGAGTGGAAGGATATAGACACAGAGATCAAGACGGCAGGGTTGAAAGACGATCCTTTGGCTCCTCCAGATTTGTAAGTTGTTTTTATCCATTGACCTTGCTGGATTGAGTGCTGATACTGGTACCCAGGCTCGTAAATGGGAATTTCCGGTGAGATTTTATGTCGACTGTCTTAAAATCTTGTGTTGATATGTATACTATCACAGACACAACTGGCGTACAGGTAAGAATCTTTTATATCTTATGATATTGCATGAATAGAGCTAGATTTTTCTTCCTAGCATGGAGTTATCTAGACGAAAACATGCCTATTGGTAAGCACTTATTTACATCGTGTTCTCTCGAGGACACTGACATTTTTTGTTTGCCCAACTGACAGAATATCTCTCTGAGAACCCACAACGTGAGTATAACAGCGTTCTTCCTTGTGCTCGAATGACTCAAAGATCACATGAACAAAGACCGGTTCGCATATACCGCAGACACGTACATGAATCCACAGAACCTGTGGATATATGCGTAAGTGTTCTCCCCGGTTTGGTCCAAGTTTCATCCGTTGACAATCTTTTATTGTTCTTTTTTGATAGCGCCAAAAAAATGTTTGGGTGGAATTTTTCTTGCTTGCGAAGTGACAGGTCCTGGGGGAGGTGTGATAGTAGCCTTTTCTGACCGTACAAGGGTATTGAGCGGCATGCCCACCTCACCTTTTTTCGTTTTCCAAGGTAACGCACTCGCATTGATGTCGTAAATTATGGGGATGTTACTTTCCACTTTCAGTATGGACAGACTTTCC